>PVHP010000507.1:55370-143177 GCA_004024765.1 Zapus hudsonius
TGAAAGATGAAGAAATAATTTTGAAATTCAAAGTGAAGAGACTCACAGATTTGGAGGCAGTAATTAAATGCCATATGTTAGCACTAACACATTGAAAAGTTGTTAATTAATTCAGGCAGCCCCAAATCCAGGTGTGACTTTGACAGATTGTACACCAGGGTGTTAGCACAGACTTACAATTAGGATTATTTTTTTAGATGAAGTTTCTGTTCCCTTAACTTGAAGAAGTTGCCTTTATGCGTACATGTTAACCCTTTCTCATTATACCATGGGAGAAGAACTGTATATAGAAGCCCTTTCGGTATAGAAGCCTTTATTGCTGCTGGAGGGAACTCCATCTGCACAGCATTTCCTATGTGAAAGTACGACCCTAGAGGACAGTGAGCTTGCAGGGGCCATACCTTTTGTTCTTTGAGCACCTAGCAGACTACTCTGGGATAGTTCGTTCATGTAAATAATCCACATTTTTGTAGGTTGAGAAACAGAGAGATACCTGTTGCCTATATACTTAGGAAATACCACCAAAGTTAAGTGACTACAAGATAATTACGTTTATTCAGAATGTTCACAAAGCTCTTAAGGATCTTTGGAATTAGTGCTGGAAATAAATTTTACGAATAAATTTTTTCCCTGAAAATTTTGGGGAAAGAAAGGGGAGCAGGATATGTTTAATCATCCTCATTGTGACAGCACCTTTGGCTAGTAAGAGCTCATGAATGTCCAGCTTCCCTTGCACATGAACACGAGCCCCACACAGAGAAAGAAATTGACATTTTTAATAGCATGTGGATGGCGCCAGCTTGTCTCTTTCTTTCTTCCTGTTTTTCTTTTTTTCCTTAGTAAATACTCTCTTTTTTTAATATTTTTATTTGTTCACAAATAAAGAGAGACAGGCAGAGAAAGAATGGACACATCAGGGCCACTTGCCACTGCAAACAAACTCCAGATGCATGCACTATTTTGTGCATCTGGCTTTACATAGGTACTGGGGAACTGAACACAGGTGGTCAGGCTTTATAGGCAAATGCCCTAATCACTGAGCCATTTCTCCAGCCCAGTACTTACTATTTTTTTAAAGTGAGAGTTGGCCTCCTTTTCACTATCTGGCTGAATCTATTTTTAATGATGTCCAGAAAGTCAAAATTTCCTCTTAAATGGTTTCCATTTTCTGAACATTCATCTTAGGAAAAATTGTTTTTAAGGCTACACAAGAACGGCATGTTTTAAATTACTATATCATCACCCTGGAGCTTAAAATGTGCAAATTGTGTTAGCTAAACACCGTAATTACAGGTTTACTAGTGAAACCAGGAACCAAGTGGGAATTTTTAATTTGTTTTTATTTAAGAGAACTAAAGCAGAATTTTTCAAGGTAAGAAATACAACTGGAATTTTTTTTAATTCTCATACAGTTGCCAGCTATAGTTTGGTGAGCACAGGAGTCTCAGAGCTGAGGAGAGAGTAAGAATTGCAAACTAGCTGTGTTTTTGTTCTTCTTCTATCCATTTCAGCCATTCTATCCATTTCCCTGCCCCAATCAAGGGAGTATCCCATCCTCATAGGGCCTGCCAGTCAAAATCCTCCCATGGGTAGGGGTCCAGGCCTCATGGATAGCCTATAGTCTACTTGTTGATGATAGACCTTAAAGGCACTTGGTAATGAAAGCTTTTTGCCAGGTCATCTGGTGCTGGTGTCCTTGACCAATTCACAGTCACTGGTACTTTACTTATTCTGAAGGTATAAGAAAAAAAACATTAATTGACATAACCTTTTCTCTAAAGAAAGGGAATCAGACACTCAGCAGCCTGCCTCCCAAGAATCAGAGTCCATCATATCTTTTGCTCACAACTACTTTTAGTTTCAACATAAGCAGTGACCTTTGACTGTATCCTCATCCTTATCAACTGACCCCCTCTCTATTTAAGTCAGACTCTTTCTTCAGTCTACTCCAAATACACTGCTGTTATTCTTGACTGTTCTTTGCCCAGTTACTACCTTGTTTTCCCATCCAATGGCCAATCTATCCAGGGTTTGCCTGTACTTCTTAAGATCAAACTCAAGAGAACCTTCAAAGAGTCCTGACTGCCGCTGAATTGTCTTTGGATATGTCCCGAGTGTGGAGAGAGCCTGTGGATTCTGCACACCACTCTAGCAGGAATCCTCCCAGTGCTTCAGCTAGCCAGAGCATGTATCTGATCTGCCTTCTCTCCAGGCCTTAGGAAAGAGAAACCAACAGGTGACAAATGTTAGGTAATTCTCTAAAGCCGCACTTAAATTCAGTGGCAGCACTGGAATTAGAACCAAAGGCTCTTAATCCTGGCCATTTCTCTACCCCCTTTAAATTTCATCTACTTCCACTGACCTTGGAAAAACAATGGAAGGAAACAACACTGAACTGGGAATAAGAACGCAGGTGTGGTTCAGGTCAGACCACATATTTGCTGGATGACCTTAGGCAAGTCTCCTTCCCTTTTATAGCATCAAGAATCTGTTTCACAGATAAAATGTCTGTCAAACTCTTTATAATCTGGAATTCCATGACAAAGATCTTTTCACTGTTTTACTTAAGACTCTTCAAAGCTGCAATGTCCAATGTAGTAGGTACATTAAAAAATCAGTTTCTTAGACTACAAATGCTGATAAGGATGCAGGGAAAGACTAACCCTCATCCACTGTTGGTGGGAATACAAGCTAGTACAGCCATTATGGAAATCAGTATGAAGATTATTAAAAAAGGTAGAAATGGGCCTACCACACAACCAGTCACACCACTCTTAGGCCTATACCCTCAGGACTTCACACTCTACTACAGAGATGCTTGCACATCCTTGTTGATCACAACTCTATTTACAGTAGCTAAAAATTAGAAATGGCCTAGATGTCCAGTGACAAATGAATAGAAATTGAAAATGTAATACATATACACAATGGAATTCTACTCAGCAGTATGGAAAAATGAAATCATGAAACATACAGAAAAATGGATGAATCAGGAAAACATATTAAGTGAAATAAACTCATACCAAAATATGTTTTCTCTGATATGTGGGTCTTAGTGTGTAGTATCTCTAACTATGCATATAAAGAGGACCAAATGTACATAAAATACATAAACAACTGTAATAAAAAGTGGATTTAAAGAGATGAGTTGGAAGAGAGGGGAGGGATGGGCAACAGGTACACAAATGTAAAACAGAAGGAAGATAAATATAGGAGCAGGGAGGGAATTGTGAGGAATAGGGAGAGAGGCTAGAAAGACAGATGGAAATCAACAAAAAAATTGTATTTGCAAATGGCATAAATTATAAAAAATTAAATCAGTTTCTCAACACTAGATTCTTTTAGGTGCTCACTGGTCTCACATGTCTTTCTCTACATACTGGACAGCACAGACGTGAACTCACGGGTACTGGGGAGAGCTCTGCTTGTCAGTGCTGCTGGAGAGTAAACCTCCAGGTTGTATCACGGCATCTCAAACAGATCTTCCCCAGCTCCTACAGAATACATGTTTTGTCTTGGGTCCAGAAGCAACTGGCCCCAGTAAATCTGGGATGAATATTTGTTGAGTAAATGAAAGTGAGACCCTTCCCTAGAAAAGACTAAAAGAAATAGAAATTCAAAAAACAAATAGCAATACAAATAATAGGTTTATACACCATGACACAGAGTGAGTGGCAGAGCCCTTCACTTAAGCTAGAACTTTGTGACCTGTGGGACAGCTATCTCTCTCTCTCTCTCTCTCTCTCTCTCTCTCTCTCTCTCTCTCTCTCTCTCTCTCTCTCCCTCTCTCTCTCGCTCCCTCCCTCCCTCCCTCCCTCCCTCCCTCCCTCCCTCCCTCTCCCCTCTCCCTCTCCCTCTCCCCATTTTTTAATTCTGAGAAGTGAAATGAATGAAAATGAGCATCCTAGGTGCCCATGTCTTCAAAGAGGCCTGTCTCCAAAAGGAAGCTTCAAACACTGTCCTGAAAGCAGGCTAAAAGTTGGTAGCAGATTACGAGTGGAAACATGAAGATGCTAAGGAAATCTCCCAGACCTGAAGTAAAACTTGCCTTATGTTTTCCCTATTTGATTCTGGTGTTCACATCTTGTCTTGTTACCCAAAAATGCATCTCTGTTCCTCAAGAAACCTAGTGATAAGTGAATAGCACAGTCCCTCATCATTCTTCTGGGCATCAGATGAGATCCTCACGTAGCAGCAACTGTTTTCTCTACTAGAATTGGCTTCGGTTTCAGTTGTAACCAGCCTCACTACTTAGAACAAGGTTCAGAACCTAGTCCGCACCATACAACCCCTGCCAAAAGGAAGGACTTTCCTAGCGCTCCAGAGAAATAAGATTCTGATCTCTTATTCTTTTTTTTTAGTCTTAAATATATATTTATTGTCCATAATGAGTTACATTATTCAGTGGGCAAACAATGAGTTGTTATCCCCAATTCCCCAACGCCCCTCTTCCCATCCCCAATCAGCTGGATAACCTCCTCTGTGGGCCATCTGGATCAGTCCTTGTGGCAGGGGACCCTGGATAGCCTAGTACTCAGCCCAGTCCTCCTGGCCCAAGTGTGTTGATACTGAAGGGTGCCATGCCTCTGGATAGTCTCCCCCACCACGGCTCTTACAATCTTTCCGCCCCCTCTTCCGCATAGTTCCCTGAGTCGTGGTGGATGAGTATTAAGGCTGCTTTAAGGTTGTGAGTTTAGGGGTCTTTGTGTCGAAGATCATTGGTTCCTGTCTCACTGGCTTATCCTATGTAGATTGAATGTCTGTGGCTGTGGGTCCCTCATTCCTCCTGTCATTCTCTGCGGGGTTCCATATGTCTGATCTCTTATTCTTGTCCTGGTCAGTGGGGACTAAGCTATTTGAAATAGGGTGGAGAGTGTTTTCCTCCCAAGGATGCTTTGTTAAAAGTTTAATTTACTGTTTCACTCCATCTGTTCTTACTATTTTTCCTCTTCTGACCTTTTTCTTTCCCTGCCAGTAGAGTTCAAAGACCATCTTTAAAAAAAAGTATCTAAAATGTCTCTGTGGGATGGTAGTGTTTAGTCATTAAATGAGTATTTTTAAATCTTGGGAATCATAATACCTTTCTGTGTTTCTGACCAGGAAACAAAGAATTTCCTGGTGCTCTGTGACCTGTGAAGATGTAGTAAAGGAGTAATATTGCAGATAAATGAAGTGTTTTTGAGGGTGAGGAAGAGAAGAGGCAGGGTGGAGTGAGCAGGAAGAAGAAGGCAGACCTTGAGAGTATATTCATTCAGACATAACCAAGCCTATTTTGATGTGGTAATGAACCATTGATTACCAAAAAAATTGATGAGATGATATGTACCTTGTTCATTCATTATTTTTTATCTCCTAGCTGTGGAAGACAGAAAATTGTTCATAGGAATGGTTTCAAAGAAATGTAATGAGAATGATATCAGAGTGATGTTTTCTCCATTTGGCCAAATAGAAGAATGTCGGATTCTCCGGGGACCAGACGGGCTGAGTCGAGGTGAGTGTGCTGTCTGTAAAGTCTCTTTCCTTAAGAGCTAATTGGAACTCTGTGTCACAGTCAAGGTAGATGTAGGCACCAAATACAGCAGGAGGTCGCCTTGAAATACACCCCATGTGATAAAGTTATCCAACCTGAACTTTTCACTGTAACTGAAATGATCACCTCTTCTTTCTCGGGGCAAGAAGGTCTGAGTGTCAACATATTAACTCGGTTATCACTGTCACACGGGAAGCTGATGGGCTTTCCTGGCGCTGCACATCCCATTTCATCCTCGAATGGAGCTGATTCTGGGGAATGAGAAGGAGATGTGGAGGATCAGAATGAATATTTGTTGTTTCAGTCTTCAGTCTTCCTGCCTGTGCCTGAAGGAACATTAAAGGTGTGGTCCTCTTAACAGTTACCCAAGCCTAGAAACAGTGTCAGTGTTCAGGGTAACCAGGCCTGTTCTGTTCTGGGTCATAAAGTTTCATTTTCAAGAATGAAGCCTCTCCAGTCCACAGCTCAGTGCTTTAAGTGATAGAAAAATGACTTTGTACTTAACAAAATGATAGTCTTTCCATTCACCACTACTATGGAAGCAAAAGCTGTGGCTTTTTATTAGGTGAAAACTAATAAGCTGTAAGCAGCTGAGAAACCATCTTGCTTCCTTCTTAACAAGATCACACGTCCTTTAACTACGTGAAGGTTGACAAAGAGTTACAGACAAAGAGAGTAACAGTTGTTCAACTGCAGTTTCCCCAAGTCAGTCCAAAGTGGAAGCATATATGGAAACCATGGTTTGGCTCTTAGAAGAGATCCATATTTTACAGTGCAGTTTCCACGGGGCTGATCGGGAACTTTGCTCGTTTTCCAACTCTGGTTCTGGGCAGGTACTGGTACTCAAACCACATACTGAAAGAAAAAGTCAGGCCATTAGTATCAAGGCTCTATTTTTCACTTGTCTCGTTTGTTTTGCCTAATTTCAAAGCCATGTTAGGAAGAACATTTGTTTTTTTTGGGGGGGGGGTAATTTTAGCCATAAAGCTTCATGATATAAGCTTCTAGAATTGAAAGTCCAGAGAACAAATGTTCTTACATCCAACTCCAGAACCCCAAATTGAAGGAAAACTAGAAGAATGGAGTAATACCCAGCTTTTCTGTACTTTCTTCTGATGGTGTTTAAAGGCAGTGTGGAAGTCACAGTTCATGCTTTCTCTAACAATTCAGAAATATTTATTTAATCCTCAATTCAAATATATTGTTGTCTAAGAGCTGAAAAAGATACTACGTATAATCCTTAAACAACAGACTCAGTACCTAAGGCTCATCTGTAGTTTATTGCCTGGGCTGCCACCACTGTCAACCAAACATGATTATGAAGCACAACCTCTGACTCCTGAACAGCCTCACAAGCAGAAGGAAACCAGGACTATCTTAGCCAGATCAGCTGTGAAAACTTCTAACCCTACCCGACCATTTGATTCTATACCAGTATTTCATATAGAATCTCTTGTCTGTCTTTGTAGGCAGAGAACCCAAAGAATAACATAGAAACAACAGTGTGACTATTGAAGAATAAATGTGGAAGGAAGGCATGGTCAATCATATTTTCTTAATTCACCTTTCAAGATTTTTTTTTACTTTCTTCTGGCAATTTAATTAGAAAGCCTATCCTCTCACATTGTTATTCTCTGTCCCCTTCGGTGTCGTTGCATTTTTCATTCCTAAAAGAATATAGACAGCACGAGAAGGCTGAAAACAGAAGACCCCTTACTCATAGTGAAATTTATGGTAGTTTAGGAGTCAGTGACCCTGAGTTCCAGTTCCAGGATTTTTCACATGACATGTGATCTTAGACAACCCATTTACCTACTTCTATCCCTCCATTTCCCCACTTATAAACTACAGCAGTCAAAATATCTGCCCTGTTCCTCTCACAGGCATCATTAAAAACCAGTGAGGTAACTTTTTATCTAACCTTACTACCTGTATGGGCTAGTAGAGACTTCAAGTGGGAAGTCTTGAGTACTAGATTTCTGCCTGCCTCCTTTTAGGCTTAGGCATTATGGAATTATTCCTCCTGACTGCCTTCACTGTCCAGGAGGAACAGGAGTGAAGATCACTTAGACCTCCTTAAGCATACATTAGTGATTTCTGCACATAGTAGTTCAAAGCAGAACAACTTCCATGGGAAAAAGAAGGATGCATTGTACTTAGCAGGAGAACTTAGCTAATTTGATCTGCCATTTGGTTGATGAACTGGTGCTTGACACCAGAAGCAGCGTGTTCCTGAAACAAGTTATGGGAGCCCTCTTATCAGCATTTATGAACATGGCTAGCTCGATGTAAAGAATAGAATACTTTACCCTTTTAACGGAAAAGTAATTTCTGGTGAACTGATGAGAATTCCCTATTGGAAAAAAATAAAATGCTCATTTATAACCATTTGTTCTAAAATATAAAGACAGGCAGGCCGTTGTGTGTTTCTTTCAATTAAAAGGACCCAGAGAATCCTGGCTATGGCAGCTCTGCTCCTGAATCACTGTATTTGATAAAAGAACAATTCTCTTTCATGCTACTATTTTGCTCTCATTAAAGAATTACAGTTTTCAAATATTAATAAGTTTCTCCATTAGTGGCACTACATATAAAGGGTACTCAGCACTTTTTTTCTCTGTGTCTGTTGCTGGCTCAGCTGTTGAGAAAATAAATAAATAAAAATAAAGTGAAATGAAAGCTGGGCTGCTCTGCAAAGTGCCTCCTGATACAAAGCCAAGGTATAAACTACTAAGTAATAAGGTTTTTATATCAAACCATTTGATGATGAGGGGGGAGATGCAATTGATTGGTCAGCCACTTATCTTTTTGTGCTTTAACCCAAATCAGCTATATGTATAAAGACAAGGCAGAATTAGTCTAGCCCCTCACTATTTCCCCTCTGACATATCAGCCATTTTAATACCTCCCTAAGAGGCACTCCACGTGGCTTTCTCAGATTTGTTGACTCAGGACCTACTCATCAACATACAAGGCTGCCAGGACCCACTGCTCACCCTATCAAGCCCTGATGTGCTTTCAGACAGTCACTATCTTTTTAGAAAATAAAGTTCACCACCAGGACACCCTAAGGAAACTGTTGTAACTAGCTACATGAAATCAGCTAGTACCTGCCAAGCATATGAACCTACTCAGAAAACACTTAGACTCCTAGTTACATTGGGCTCTTTGCCCACATTTACGAATGCATTTCCCCTATTGGGGCAGTCACCATTTAGATCTCTTTCCTATTTCAGAAACCATGGTTTGCAATGCTTTCAGGCAGCTTCATGACACTGAGATCATTCTGCAATGTCAGCTCTGCCTCTTGAGGCACTTGCACAAACTTCCTTTGAGAAATCAAGCAGGACACTACAGCCCACACCATGGCACTCTAAATAAGATGCTTGATCTCAAAAAGGAAAACATGGAAGCTTCTAAGCCAAGTGCACTTACGTGACAACGTCATCTTCACATGTTGATGTCCTAGAATACACATGTTTTCACTGACCCACAGTTTACAGTCAGAACGGGCTGTTTAGGACAACCTGTAGGATGTTCTGCACCATGGCAATTGAATATCTATAACATGAAAACAGTGAAAAAGTTTGTTACAAACTGTAGTTAAATCTTCACTACTATTCAGAGTAACTTTCTGCTTGTTTAAAAATATCCAGCTTTGTTTAAGGTATTCCAACATCCCCATGTGAAAACCATTGACAGATGAATTGGCAGTGTTTTCAGCAATGTTGAAGAGCACAGTCTGGGTTTAACCATTAAGTCCTCATTTTTTTGTTGTTGGATCCAATCAGGATATTAGGATAGGTCTTTCTACCACTCAAGCATGTACATGGAGAAGACTCCATTTTGACCACATTTTAGTCCTGCTCATATAACCACCTAAACATTCAGTTATGTGAAAAAAAATGTTGATCACGTGCCCCATAGAATACTGTGTTCCACATTCTTGTTCCAGTCCCACCTCAGCACTGAGATTTTGTCAGCTGTTAAAGTAGGTCCTCGTGTATACCCACACTCAGATGCCATAAGTGAATGATTGACATTTCAGTGCCATATGTCAGCATGTCAGCTTACCAAAACTGACTGTGTTGCATTAGCGTTGTAAAGCGTATGCCCAAGCATCATCTTGGCACCATGAATTTGATTATTCCTGCCACAGTTGGTTGCATTATTATCTATTTGGCTAACTTAGAATTTATAAATAAGTTTTCCACAAGTTGAAATCTCCTTCCTACTGCACGGTTGTTTTAAATTATGCTTCCTTCATTTGAGATCCAGCAGATCACTTTACCTCTTTCAAATAAGTCACAGAAAAGCAAAAGGCACTAGTATTGTTCATGCTTTTCAAAGTACTTCTGTTGTGTGTGTGTGTGTGTGTGTGTGTGTGTGTGTGTGTGTGTAGCAAGAATTCATCTAGTTCTGTAAAATTCTCTTGGTAACTGAGAGAAAAGGTAGAACACCTAAGTTATCCTTTCAATTGAAACGACAAGTGTAATAGATGCGTTCTAAAATCTTCCTTGTGACAGGGCTACGTGCTTTCCTTAGATCCTGTCTGTAGGAGGAAATTACTTTGTGAAGCCTTTCCCCAGTCAATCATCTATCTGTCTTAGCAGCAAGACAACCTCACTGAAATTAGAGGAATTCAGTTCCTTTCATTTCCACTAGTAATCTCTGGCATTCTGCAAGTGAAGACAATAAATAATTGTGAGGTAAATTACAGGCTGGCTGCATATACTAATGGATTTTTGTTTTGCTATTATGTATTTGGAGATTTTATTCCAAAACCAAGAAAGAAATGTGACTTTATTATTTTGATACTTAGATCTTTTTCTCCAGTCTAATTTCTCTAGCACTGTGATCAGTTGCCATAGGACTAGTTGCTGAGATAGCACATTTCAGAGATTCTAAATAGTTGGGCTGATACTATCAGATAAGAGCTACTGCCCTATCAAAACCCCTTCTAGTTGGCTTGTCAGAAAAACTCGACAGCCAGTTTTAATGGCAGAAGCTCATGTGATCTTTTGTTAGTTAAAAAAACATACACACTGAAGACCTACTGCTAAAGCCATCTCTGTTGTGTTAAAAAGAAAATTAAAATCTATTCTTATGACTGCTTTTTGGTTGAGAGAAATGTCAAAGGTTAACAAGTTTTAGTATCCCACAAAATATTTATTTTTAATTTGCTTAACTTCATCTGGAGCGGCACTGAGTATGAAATTTTTCATCTACTCCCACTACCTAAATGACATAGTAATTTTTTTCTCCTACGTAATTGAGCACAGCATACAATACAGAACTTGACAGAAGCCCCCAAGGAAATAGCTTCGCTTTCTGCACCCCTGTCAGTAGAATAAAAAGGTTAAAGAAGTCATCACATTTGTCAGTTCATTTTGGGGGAGCGGGGTAAGGGTTGTAAAGTTAGAAGCATCACTTGAGGTTTTAATTGCAGGTTTCTTAGAGGCAAGGGCAATGGTTCAAGTTGGTAGATATTTAACTTTATTGTTCCATGGCTGGTACTTTTCTTCTGAATCCAGCTAATTGCTTTATCTCACTGCATTACTTACAAAAGTTATGCTTATGTGAAATTGTGGTAAATGCATAAACTGTGCCTTATTGATTCTGGTTGGCATTTTTACATGTTTTTATTGCATTTTTAACCTGCATTTGGAAAATGTCAGTTTGGCATACATTCTAGCTAATAAGAGCAAATGAAGTGAGTGTAATGATTTTCTTGACTATTAAAAGCAGAATGAGTCCAAGCTTTGCAACTATATCTCCACTTTATGATTTGCTTCTGCCTCTACTGGAGTCTCAAGGCAAGAAGTAGAAAAATGAAAATCTCTTACCGTTAATTCCTCTGTAAAATTTCAGTGATGATCATAACATTTTTGAAGGGATATTACCTTGAAACAGATGGTAATTCTGAAACTATAATTTTAGACCTCAGCCTCAGTATAGAAACAGTGGAGGTATTGTCATCTGTCTCACTGTCACACATATCACCTGGATGCTGGCCACTAAAATTGCATTTATTGATGACAAAAACTGCAGTCGGTCTAGGTATACAAACACGTTTAAGTAGTAGTCCTCATCAGCTGCTATCTTGTCAAAGAACTATATGAAAGAACTCAGCATTCATGGCAAACTGGGCTTTATTCTTCTTAAGGCAAGCTTAACTGGAAGGGGAATGTGGGATAAATTTCCCATGTGTGGGAGTTTTTGTGTATGAAAAATTACATGATGCAAAAAGTGAAAAAAATGCATTGACTTATTTTCATGACTGGATGTCACTGTGTGTTGGGGTAGTGGGTAGGACTGGGTGTTCTATCACTTGTTTGATTCCAAGATACTATGACAGTATTGACTTGATAATCTTGCTAGGTATATATTGCAAAAAGAAAGAAGAAAATGTATTTTATAGCTCACAAATTGATTTGCATAAACCAAACAATCTGCTGGTTGTTTGGATGTAGAAAGTTCTATTTTGTTTATTGGCCACAGGGGCAACACTCATATTGTTGATGCCAGAATCCTGCTTTTGTGCATTTGCCCTGAAATGACAATAGGCTTCAGCCTTTCAGTGTTTAGATCTGCTTCATTTGGAAATCTTTTAAGTAGTAATAATAATAATGTGTTCAGGAAATTGAGTGGAACACTGAATTATTCTCTGATACCTAAATTCAAGCTGTGCAAGGCTGAAGAAGCTGAAAATCAATGCACTTTGGAAGTCATTAGAGATCATAAGTGAAAAAAGTCTGCATTGCTTTAGCTAAGCTTTTAGTGTGCTATGGTATTATTATAAAATCAGCCTGAATTTGCATTAATTTCACAGTCTTTTTCTCTAAGAAGCCCAAGGGTACATGATGACTAAAATGTAAATTTCAGAAGGCAATGTTTTTATTAGTGCAAAGGTCAGTGAGGCATGTAGTTGGCGTGGTGGCCTGAATGGTGGCCAGCATTGATACAAGAAGCAAGAACCATCACTATAGATGCGAGTTATTTTATAGCACTAGAAAAGTAACACAGAAAGCTTTATAGGTCTCAGGGTAGATGTTCAAAGAAATATACATTGTCTGGTATTAAACTTTAAGTCAAATCTCTGATACCATTCAGAGAGTTACAATCTTCAAAAGTCATGAAGGTTTTTATACAGATAGACCCCAAGGCAATTTTTTAACTTATACTTCATATCCACTGTTGGATATTCTCCAAGTAATTAATCCACCAATTGTTTTGTTGATAATTATTACTAGTTTATAATGAATTTGATACATTGGTTTTCATTTGGATGACATCAATTTATATTTCTACTTACAGTATTTTTAACTACCCAGGAAGAATGAGATATATTTATAGGCTAACATTTTGAGCTCTTGAAATTAATTTGCTGATTTGCCCTTGGTATGATGATTTCCTTTACTTCTTAAGAAGTGATAGAATTTGAAATACAAAGCCTTGGTGTGTGGATGCCCACAATGTAAAGATCATCAGCCAAGGAGGAAATGGAAAATAACAACTTTTTATTTTTAAGAAAATACAGACCGTATCTTGCTACTTTCAAAACCTGTGGCTAAAAATTCATACCCAACTTCCTTCCCTAGTTTTCATTTTAAAAAGAAGCTAATAAGTAAATCTTTCTGCTTTGGTCAGATTAGCAAGTCAGCACTGTGAATAAAAAGCAAAATAAGATTAAACCAAAGAGAGAAGTTGTTGATTTTCATGTACTACTGAGAACAGTGTCGTCTTGTGGCAGTTCTCGTAGACTGTGTTGGTTTAACAAGCGTCCAACCCTTTTGTCTTGTTGTTTTTGTCTTTCCTGCTCCCTGTCCCCTTGTTTCCCACAGGCTGTGCGTTTGTCACATTTTCTACAAGGGCAATGGCACAGAATGCAATCAAAGCCATGCATCAGTCTCAGACCATGGAGGTACTGTATCATCTGCCCTTTCTTTGTTTTCTTTGTGCAAATGATGGGGAATGGTAAAGCAATTCTCTCTCCTGTGTGGATTGTTCACATGACAATCACAGATTGAAACTTTCACCAGCTCGCTTTTCATTCACTCATGTTCATCTTCTCCCTCCCTCTTTTGCTTTTTGTTTCTCTCATCTCTCCCCCATCCCTTCTCTCTTTTTCCCTTCTACATTTCCCCCCAATAACTTGAAATGCATTTAGTAAAACCTTCCACTTGCTCTACAGTTATCTTTTGAGCCTTTTATTGAAGCAGCCCAGGTCCTGCGATGTAAAATCATGAAGTACTTTAGCCAAAGTGTCATGAAGGACCTGGAGAATTAAAGACATTCCCCACAGCAGTGCTGGTACGGCTAAGCAGTGACAGCCCCCACCTCAGCTTGCTGCTTGCCCTGGATTAAGCCAATTGAACAGGGTCAAGTTATCGAATCCAGTCAAACAAAATTGTGTTTTCGCATCTCAAGAATATTGGCAAAAGTTAATAATTGTCCCATTTAACAGTGAAATGCCAAATTTCAGTCTCCTAAAAATTTACATTGGTCTCCATATCTAAAAAATAAGAAGTGGCCAAAGAAAAACAAAATAAAACAAAAGGCTCATGTCTGATTTCCTAATGAGCAATAATGACTTCAGGAAAAAGAAACTGCACTTGTGTGAACTACACCTGCAGGTGTACACCTGTGGTTCTGTACTTAGAGTCTGTGATTTAGGTCATGGCCTTTCAGAATTTTGCACAAAATTACTCCAAAAGTGACATGCCATTACTTACTCTGTGCTGTCTGATAGGGTCATTCAGGAGTGCATGTGCTGCTGCTGTGTTGTGTACACTGTATCTTTGTGTACGGGTGATTCTTCTGGAGGTGGTGGCCTTGTGTTTTCTGACGCTATGTTTTCATATTTTGAAAAAAAGATATTTTCCGCTTTAATGTGCAAAAGTAGTGATTGTTTGAGCTTTTTTACCCCCATTTTGTTGGGGTTTTATTTTTTTTAATTTGTTTTTGTTTGTTTTTTGCAATGCTGCATCTCCCAAAGCATGCTGGGAGCTAAGTGATCATTATGAGTCATGTTTTGTGGGCACTTTTTATATAATTAATCAGAAGGTGGGTGGAAAGGGGGAAGGAGGAGTGTGCATGGCATTGTCATTAAGTGTTTACTGTACTTTTTTGAGTTGTGACATAAGCATTGCAAAGCCTGTTGTCTTTTTTGGGCCTTCATTTTGACTTTGATATTCCTAACATATCTTATATAATTAATGTGTTTTCCTTTCAGTGCAATGCATTTTTAAGACAGTCCTACTCCCCTACCTGAAGGCAAACTCAGGTGAAAATCAGCCATGACAGGCAATAATAGGCAGGATTCCAATCTTGTGCAACATCAGAAACATTTGTGATGATGTTTGGGTTCCCTCTTTCTCTTAGGCTACTCCATTATTTTGGAATTGTAGGTATTTTTCAACATATACATTAAAATGAAATTTTCATTAAGAAAAAAGTTATTACCTGTACTTATTTCCCATATATGCAGTTCATTTTTATTTTTATTTCCCATAACTGGAGAATTTATACCCAATTGGTCTCCACTTGGAATTTTATTTTCACTTAAGTTCTCACAGCTCTGAGAAAGGCTGTCATCCCCAAGTGAGGCCATAGAAATGATGAGGTAGTGTACTACAAAAGAGCTCGAAATGCAAGGCAGAACTGAACATGAACCAAACCAGGAAACATAAGGCTTTCCTAATGCAAAGAAATTCTTACAGGGGTAGCACATATTTATTCTGAAGACATTCTTGAGCCTTTATTATTATCTCTATTATGAAAAAATTAATTTGCTCTAACTTGTTTTTAAAACTACACATCCATGCTTACACAAAAGGGCCCTCAGTTTAATTTTTAAGTTGACCTATAAATAGATTATTTATTATACAGTTACTAAAACAACTAAAGTTATTTGGGCTTTTTAACTAATTATTTTCAGGATTCTGGCATACATCTTTAAGCAAGATGTATTATCTCATTTAAAATGATGTGACTATTCAAATAATTGTCTTTAAAACAACCTTCTATTTGTTCTGTTTCCCCACTTTCCACCTTGCTATCCTCACCTATTTTTCTTTCATGATTTAGACAAATCATTTTTAAAGCCACAATTATTATTATAATTTTCTGCTTTGATATCTTTTAGTATTTAAGGAAGAAAAGACAATAAATGTACTCACAAGGAAATGTCCTCATTTGCTATGAGACATATTCAGTGCAACCTAAGATAATATTTTCCATACAAAACCTCTTCTCTATATTAATCTTCAGTATTTTGCTCTCTTTTGAAAAGTGATAAAGTGCATTCAATTTTTTAATGGTATAAATGTTATTCTTATGCAATTTATTGACATTTAACATTCTGTGTCATGCCTCTGCTAACAGGGCTAAAGGTTCATAGACTGAACATTTGATACTGGAACAGTCACCTTAATATTCTCATTTTTTAAAGTAACAAACATAATAGCTTCATGTATTCATAGTTAAATTACCATTAAATACAGAAAAATATATATTTGTCATTTGGAAAAAAAGAAAAATGACCCAATGGGAATTCAGGGAAACGTTCATTTGAATAGGAATATAGCTTTCCTGAGAGAAGTTTATTATCATGTAAGTTTTTATTTAATCACTTGGGAAGAAGCATACCATAGCACTGTTTTAACCACAGATGATGGACTGTGTTCCATACTCCTCACTAAGGGCTAAGGCCAGGAGGGAGGAAAGGGAATGTCTGCTGATTTCTTCCAAAGTAGCAGCTTTGAAAGGTGCTTTAGAAAGGACCATAGTTGAGGTCCTTGGCCACTATTTTTCCTAATGATCCCGTCTACCTCAAAAATTAATTTATCCTATTATATGACCTTTGGCCATTTCTTTCTTACTATTCTTACTCCTTACCTTTTAAAGGAAATTAAAGCTGGAAGAATAAGATTTATTAGGGCAAAATGCAGATAAAATCCCCTTCATTTAAGATCTATCTCCTTAGACTAGAATGTGCTTCTGGTTCTTTTGATTTGCTCTGGGGTTTTAAAAGAACAGTTGTGGCACAGAAGAAAGAAGATAGACCTTTCTGAAAATAAGTGAATAATTACTTCGGTCAATTCCTAGGTTTTTCTAAAATATCCCATTTTCCTAAAATGAAACTCACTTCTCTATATTATTGTATCAAAATGATTCCCACAGTTCCAGTGTTGTAGTAATATAACTGAAAATGAATGAATGAATTTTTTAAAAATAAGTGAATGGGAGGAAGTTTACTCCCTTGCATCTCTCTCCCTCTCTGTCCTTTTCCCACACGAGAAAGCATGCAGACACACAAAGAGAAGGCTGTCTTTAAGGCAAGTGAACCATGAAGCTTAATTAAAGATAAGGTTATTGTCTCGAAGGAAGTCCTGGGAAGTTGAAGGAAGGCACATGAAGAGAGAAGAAAAGGCAGTGTGATCATCAAGAACAAGAAAGCAAGAGACTTCTCTAACCGCCAGATCCTCTAAAGAAACCATTGACAGTATTTGGAGTTTTCTGTTGATGGTATCGTTCAGAGAAGAAGGAATATCAAACCACTTTTAGAATCATTCCAGATCATTCCATCATCCCAGATAGTCAAGAAAAATAAATCCAGTGCTAACTACTTATCATGGAAGGATTCAACCAGGCTATAACTTCCTTTTCACTTTCCAATGTGTCTGACCACAGGGCTGCTCTTCACCTATCGTGGTGAAATTTGCTGATACTCAAAAGGACAAAGAGCAAAGGCGCCTCCAACAGCAGCTCGCACAGCAGATGCAACAGCTCAACACTGCCACCTGGGGGAACCTGACAGGGCTGGGAGGACTTACCCCACAGTACCTGGCGGTAAGTCCTAGAGAAAGTGGGTCTGTGTGTGGTCCCCACGAAGGCGAGGATCACAACCTCAAAATGCTGACAAGCTACTTCTCCTTTAATTGTGCTAAAAAAATTAGTTTTCCATACATTTTGAATTTCAGAAATTACTGAAACCAGCATTTGGGCAAATAGGGCGAGTGCACATTTTTTTCTCCTTGTTCAATTAGTTAACATAAGCACATGACTAATTTAATTGTTCCTCTTAGAGGCTAGGCAAAGTCCCAACAAAATGATTTCCAAACAGTGTTTCAAAGCATCTTCAAACTTCTGAGTGTTAAGAGATGCCACCTGCTTGGCAGCTGGTCACCCAAAGGTTTTGAGTCAACCAATAGGGAAGGAATCCTGTCAGGCTAGTAGGAGGTAACCTGCCTGTTCTCAGCTGCAGTCTCCAGGGGCTTCAGCCTGCTTTCCTGGCTCTTCCCAGTCCTTTTCAGGCCAAAGTGGCCCAGTTCTCGAACCATCTCTTACATTTCATGGTTTCTAAGTGTTTCCTTTGTGTGGCCAGAATGTAAAGATAGTTCCTCTGATAATACCAAACAGAACAAAATAGTGCCCCCTAAGTTGGTTTTAAAACATCTTGCTACACCTCTAGAGTAGCCTTTGAAGTAAGCATGCCTGATGTGGCCTGAGGGGCAGTGAAAGCTCCTAGCTTTTAGCTTTTACTTGAGTTATGGATAAACTATGCTTCTCTCCCTCATTTGTGTGTGCATGCGTGTGTATGTGTGTGTATTTTGTAGGCTAGACTATACATTAATTAACATAATTTCATATTGTGAGTCTGAGGCTTTTATTCTAGCCCAAGAGAAAGTGAACAAGCACATACATACTTTGTGACCTAATTCTGTCAGTTAACATTTTAACTATTCCTCTCAGGAATTATCATCCATGAGCTTTACTTTGTAGCAGAAGCTGTACTATTTTATCAGGCAAGCCTCTATTCCCTGCATGTTATACAGATGAGAAAAGGGAGGCTTTACCTAGGGTCATAAAACTGCTAATATCCAAATTTTTTCAACTGGGTGGGTTCTCACCCCTTTGCCAAGATGCTTCTTGAGGACCCTGCATGAGATGTGGATGGCTTTCCTGTTTCCACCCACCCCCAGTGCCCAGCTATTCAGTCAACACAGCTGGTTACTGAGTGAGAACCTTGCATTTCCTGTGTAACAAAAACATTGACTGTGATTACTGTTTCCTTCTGGCCAGTTCTTCATCTTACCTTAATACAATGGAGATTTTACCAGATGCCTGGCTTAAAATCTACATATATTCTGCCATATCTTTTTCCTGGTCTAGAAATGTTATTATAAAAATGAGTATAGTTCAGTGATAATTTGGTGTTCACAAATTTGGGTTGTTCAAATATTCACAGACCATTGGCTTAATAATATGCACCAGAATTTTAATCCAAAAGCCTGGCTTCTGAGCAAAAACCAAATGTATGTATGTACCTCTGTGTTCTGACACAACTCCTATACTCCATGCTCACAGAAATCTATGGCATATGCATTTGTGACCACATCTGTAAATTAGTTCCATACCTGGAAGAAACTTGGCCTCATTTATAGAATTGCTTCGTTTTTTTTTTTCTTCTCTTTTTGCCACTTCAGCAATTCCCTACCAGTGTGTGCCACCCAACCTGCTACAATTGCTTTTATGTAAGTTCTTAGTATGTTTTCTTCTGTCTGGGGCATCAGGTTTTTTTCTTAGCCATGTTTCTGTATTCCTTTCCCATGGAAGTTTTTTTCTATGAAACAGCTTTTGGCCACGAAGGTATTTCCTATCTCTGTGTTAAGCCATAAATGTCAAGCTTGGCTCACCAAAAATTGGTTAGTCATGGAAATAATCCTCGATGTTGGTTTAATACACTTCAGTTAGTCCACTTACTTCATCAAGTATTATTAATTTCCCAAAATTGCTTCAAAGATCATTTTACAGCTTTAATTTTGAAAAATTAAATATAAAGAGAGGTCCACTGCATGTAAACACTAAGAAATGGGAAACTCAGCAAATCTGGCCAAAATAAGATATTTCTGTATTAAAGTAGATAATCCCCTAGGTCCTCTTCCGTGCTTGAAATTGAGAGCACTTTTGTGTACACATACAGAAAATCCATGTGAATATTCTAAAAGATTGAGAGGAGTGATAAACATTATAGACATATTTCTGATTTTAGAATCTATAAATATTAAATCCCATAATATTGAACATAAGATTTAGGTTTAATCATGCATAATAGGTCTATGTCATTTGATTTTTGCTTTTTTAGATATAGCCAATGTAAAGTTTTTCTTATTAAACCAACGAGATATTTCCTTACCCAAGGAACAAGTGTTCTACATTAGGTTTCACACAACTGCAAATACGTTCTAAAAGCTATTTCTAAAACAGTGAATTCATCTTGTTCCTCCTAAGCACACAGTGTCATAACAATGTTTTCACAATCTATTTGGTTATTAATCATAGTATTTGTGTACATTAGAACAGATAACTGTATGCTTCCCCACATACAAACTATACTTGTATTGATCTATCTAAACAAAAAAAGAATGTCTGTACATCTACAAGTGTTGAGATAGCACCTAAATTAGCCTGCAGTTCAACCAAGTTGTTTAATGATCAAGAACATTCCAGAAATGGAGACACGTGTTTTTGCCTTGTGATGCCCACTGATTCTACTTGGCAAGAAAAATGTGCTTTTGAATTTCCACTAGAGTGGAAACTGCAGATTTTTGCAGGCATAATAATTTTTGAAGCACTGGCATATTTATAATAGATTCAGTGTACACCAGATAATTCCAGGTTTTGGCCAATAATATGTTTCTTTCCACCAGGGAAGACTGTCTCAGAATGGCTGGTGGTTTTCTTTACCATATGGCTGTGGTTATTAACTATGTGACTATGACATAGCTATACTTATTTCTGTAGTCATCACAATCCTCTTCATCTTTATGTTGGCCTGAGTCAGGGAATCCATGTGTTTCTAGTGACGGATAAAAGAATTTGAGCTGTGAGGGAAAGTCGGAGAGGAGGAAATGGACCTTGATTGACAGAGATGAGTTATGGTAACCACTAGACTACAAAAAGATATAATTAGTCACACTGTGTTGATTTCAATAGATTTAACACCTGGTTGTTAAAAAGAGTAAATTGATTAATTGTTTTAAGGCAGCAGTGTTAGTGAGCTTCCCCAGTGTCTGTGTTCCTTAATAGAGATTAGACATTAATATGGATTTACAGCTCCAACTCTGGGGACCTTCAGTCCATCAAGAGGCAGTGGCAGCCAACTACATTAATGTAAAGGAAACTGAATTTGCCCACAGTTTAATGAGGAAGCTGCTTTGTTCTCACGTCCACGCTGCTCTGACTTTGCTCTTCTGCCTCCTTCTGCAGCTGCTCCAGCAGGCCACTTCCTCCAGCAACCTGGGCGCCTTCAGTGGGATCCAGCAAATGGCTGGTAAGTGAGGAAGCATGCCGTTCCTGTTGACCATGCCCGTTATCCAAATATTTGCTTGGTTGGTGGAAAAGGGAGAAGTAAGGGGAGAAAAACGGCAGTTACAGGTAGCTAGCTTTGGATCTTAGATGTGAAAATTGCAGCCACCTGCTCTACAGTGTTGGTCCTGCCTTTGCATTACCACCTTCCTTGCACCGTGGGTACCGGTTACAAGACAAGGGGGCTGCAAATTACTACAAAGTCCTCTTTAACCATTTGTGGGTTTTTTTAATGGATTGATTACTGTAGGGTTTCTAACAAGATTACTATATGTAGGGCAGACGAAATGACTGGCATCCTTCTGAAATTTTAATAATAGGTAGTCAATTAAAATGTTCTGACCGCCAGCCTACATTTGATACAGTTTGTAGTCCCTTGATAATGACAATTAATAGGGTGCCTTTTTTACTTTAGTACCCAGTTGACAGAATTGTGCATCAGAGCTTTTATGTGAAAGTATAATCTTTGTTCTCAAGAAAATCAAAGTGTGACAGTATTTGAAAGGCGGCTTGTGGAAGGATCCTTTCTCATAATGAGCTGAGCAGTAGTTGCTGAGCACAGTTGATTAGTGAAAGGTCAGCCCTACTGTGCCACCTTCCGCGCTGATACCCCACCTTCACACAGGCCCAGGGAAGGCAGCATGTGGAAGAAATCAAGCCACAGGTGCCATTAACCTGCCAGGAGAAACCGTTAGAAAGCTTTTTCCTTGTTTGATTCCAGAAGGGTTGAGGAGAGAAGGTGAGAGAAAGGAGAGATTTAGGGCATTAGAGTGAAGCAGGGTCTGCTTTAATCAAGGACACCCTGCTTGAATCAATAACATGAAGCCTTCGCATATAGAATAAAGCCAGATTTACTCATCTATCACTATGAAAATTCCTTTTTTCCCCAAATACGTGTCCTTGTTTTTTTTTTCTTCTTAGTTTGAATGAGTCTAGAAAGGTTTTTCAGTGAGGCTTCTTCCAAGATATGTTCTGAGAACGTCAGCAGGTACTCCACTATGATCTACAAGCTAATGGTGACTTGTCTGATAGGAAATGCTAGCCAGTCAGAAGAAACTTCTGAGACGTGTTACATTTCGAATCTGTTGTCACTGCCACTTTGTTCTTCTGTAAAAAAAGATTTTTGTATTACTGTTTAAAGTATCTTGAAATGATAAATGGTTGTCATTGCATTTAAGGATAGGGTGAGGAAGTTGGCCTTGAAGCTAAGAATCACATTGATTTGGTAAATTTATTTATAATTCTATCAAGGGATATTACTAAAATATACAAGGGGTTTCTATGTTTTAAGAGGAAAAGCAACTCTGAGTTGCAAGCTTCTAAAATCGGTTCTTAAACTTGTCACATTTTCAGGAGATGAGAGATGTGTGTTTCTTCTAGAAGCACAAACCCACCCAGATCCAAAATTAGGGGGTTTTCTGCAAGGTGGCCTTGAGTTCTTTCACTCCCACAGCTGCATTAAACAGAAAGGTCACTTATCCCTGAGGCTACAGGTCAGCATGTCCTCTCAGGGGGCAGAATGATCCTCATTTTTCATTAGGGTGTGGGTACCAACCACAGGTCAGGATGTTAGCATTTACATGCTCTGCATGCTCATTTAAAAGCTATGGGTATCTGGGAGTCACCGTATAAGGTACCATGGAGCAGATGGCTAATTTAAAGACATTCTATAAATGTTCTGGGCTTTTCAAAATATCTGTTTCTTCGGCCTTCATCCTGTTGAATTCACCACATTAGGTCTGCACAGGCTGTGAAATAAACACAGTCCATTATCTGCCAACATCTTGGATATTTAGAGAATTCAAGATATAGGTGACACACCTCTTTTCTTCTAGGTAATTTTTTCTGAAAGAATGCCCCTCCCTTACATGGCTAATCAAATCTCATCTTCCAACATATTTAAAGAACAATAGTTTGGGGTATTGAATGTTGTACCCCTGCCTACACTTGTTCTTAGTGGGACTTACTTTTTGTCCATGTTATGGAGCTGCATCAGTATGATGGGGTGATCATGGTACGCGGGTAACAATGTGAATGGAACATCCTTTTCCCATGGTGCACTGGTAACAAGGTAAATGGAACATCCTTGTTCCTGATGCTGCTCCCGCCTCCCTTACCTCTGAATACTTCATACTGCTCAGTGCCCCAAGCCCATTGCAGGAGGACAAGGTTTGGCCCAGCAGCAGATGAACTCAGCCCTTCCTCTTGTGAAGGTGCTTAAGACTTCTTGAATGGATGAATGAATAAATATATAAACTGACAGATATAAATTTGTATCTTGGATCCATTCCCAATATAGTTAAAGTTAAATGCCCAATTTTCATATTATAAAAATTGGCTTTATCCTTATGTACAAATCAAAAACCATTATATGTTATATTAACTGCCAGTATCTTCACAAATGCATTGTTGAGAGTTTAGGGATAGTTTGTACAAGAAAATTTATAGAGCATGCTGTATATAACAGGTATATAAATACAGTAGAAGCATATGAAAATAATAGAAGGAGCCCAAGAGGTCATTATCCTTGTCTCAGCCTAATGGTTCGAATGCATGTTGAATAACTGGTATTATGACATAGTGATAATGAGCACATGTGCAATGTATGTATTAGAGTAGCACATTTATAAACTCCACATACAAAATTCAAGTAGTCCAGCTTGGAACACTATCACTGAAGAGAGTAAACTATTTTAGAAACCAGCTCTCAAAACATATTGATCTATCTTTGAGGAGATTGAGGTTATAAAAGATTCATTTATTATAAGTAAAGCATTTTTTATTTGAGGAGAAAATAAAAGCCCCAAAAACAGAAAAATAAATTTTAGATGACAAATTTCTAAGTAGTTATATCAATAAAATCTAATGCGATATCAGCTATACTCCCCCCATAAAAATCATGCCATTTTTTAAACTAAAAATAACTGCTACAAATATTTCTATAAAATTTCTATAAAAGGAAACTCTCACAAAATATGGAATTTAAAAGCAGAAAATAGATTTAGGATAAAATCTTTATAAGCTGAATATGATGTATATATTCAGGTTTTATGTCTATTCATTGTGCCTTCTTGAAGTTCATTGATTTTATTTCCCCTCTTAAAAGTTCTAATAAAAACTTGTCCATTTGTCACCTAGTATCTGCTCAGTGACTGTCTGAAAGCTGAGAGATTTGGGATCTGAGTGTGGAGTGTGGGAGAAGAGTCTGGATTTTCCTTGGAGAAAAAAACAGGGCAAAGTACCCTTTTGATCTTTAGTTTTATCTTAACAGCTATGATGTCTGAAAAAAAATCATTTATGATGTAGAATAAGGTGGTATTTTACAAGTTGATATTTAAACTAGCTCCTTGTAATATAATATAGATAATGTTCACAGCATCCCAAAGACAGAACCCCCTCTTTGGTACTGCTACATTACACCTGAAACCCAGGTGAATGAAATGGCTAAATAGGTCATGTAAGACCACAGTGCTGTTAAAGTGGTGTAATTATGGATTAAGATACAGAACTCTGAGATACCACAACAACTTCATGAGGAAGAGACAGCACCCAATTTTACAGGCAGCTGAGACTTAGAGAAGAGGTTAATGGACTTGTCTAGGATCACTAATAGTAGGCATTGATCTATATTTCAAATTCAATTCCTCTGCATAAGCACAAGCTGCAGCGATTCACCTATGCAGTTGAATGGGCCAAAAACAAGTCCAAGCTGACCGTGTAGAGCCCCAGAAATGCTGAAGAAGCTACTGAGAGATAACTGGAAACTGCCTCCCTTCATTCTGGAAAAGGTTTCCAACTTAATGAGAGAAAGCTGTTCTTTGTTAAACATGGGAATTTTTTAAAAAATAATTTTGTTGTTATTATTCTTGTTTTGGGCTGGGTCTCATGTACCCAAGACTGCCCTGAGATGCTAAGGATGAACTTGAACTCCTGATCCTCCTGCCTCTACCTCTGCTGTGCTGGGATGACAGGTGTGCACAACCACCCCCAGTTTATGCAGTGTTGGGGATCAAAACTGGGGTCTTGTGCATCTTAGGCCAGCACTCTTCTCACTGAGGTCTATCCCCAGAACTAGAAGAAAAAAATCTTAAGAAATAGATCACAGAGATCTGAAATGTCTGCTGGTGAACAGAGGGTCACTGCTTGATTTTACTTCTGATTTTCAGTAAAACTGATAATACATTCTTTCCAGAAATCTGGTCTAAATTTTTTAAGGAACAATAAACTGTAGAGTGTAAATATCTGCCTAAAACAACAAAATAGCCCTCCTTTTGTCAATTTGAAATTCACTTGCAAAGACGATTAGATTACCTGTGAGTGTCTTTCACAAGTCGAGAAGAGAGGACCCTTGTAAAAACAATGCCTGGGCGGTCTGAGAAGCTCCTATTGGAGCTGCTCCCAGCAAGGAGTGTATCATAGTCCCACAAAGACCCTGTGTTCTTCCCTGGGTCTCTGGCAGTCTGCATCACAGATACTTCCTGTGAATGTGCTAATAGGCCTTATGAGAATGTTCTATAACCACCCATCTGTCACTTTTTAACAGACCTGATTGGCAAGTGCTTGTAACAACTGACATCTGTTCTCACTTATTGATATGCAGATTTATGGTAATTGCTATGAACAATAAGACACAAAATTACCTAAGGTGAACATTAAATTAAATTTTCATGCCCTTCTCCTTATAAATATTTTTTAATCTTAAGTTTTAAATAAGCATATTGTGCATTTGTTTTGTATGTAATTTCTTCATTTTGAGAATTTTTTCCTGTATCATGAATGAAAAGTTGAGTCTCTTTACTCCCAACTTTTTGCCTTTTGCCATCATCCTAGCAGCAGCTCATTGTTGGGGTTCCTAAAGCGTCTTTAGTCACCTAGATTATTGTCCTTGGTTTAAGAGGTACCCAGTTGAATGTGGCCATTTTTCTTAGAAAGGCTGTTTGCCAAGCGAGAACCAGCTCCTTTCTACAAGGGTGATTGGCGTCTCTCTGTCTGGTGCCCTTTCATGGTGATTATATAGGAGCAACTGAGAACGAGAAAGTGTGCCTAGGGGGCAAGATACAAGAAGGCTGAGACAGAAGCTGAGGAAGAAGGGAAAGAGTTCTCTCATACCAAAGAAGAAAAATAATAATGGTAAAGGAAACAGAAATATGAATTCCAAATCTGAAGAAGCAGAAACCTATCACAAGACTGCCTTTGGAGCCCTCACTATTGACTTGAACCCAGGAAAAAAATAAGACATAGTTAATAAAGAAGAGGAGTGAGAGCTCCTTCCCATTAGAACATCTCTGGATGGGAACCCACTGAAAACGCCTCAGAAAAGTCTGGTGTGGTTCGGAGATAGTGACCCTATGAGCCTGTCCACATACCACTGCCCCTCCTGATTCCCTTACTTGGAATGGGTGGCTTTTCTCATAACTACTTTCCCCTGTGGAGATGGTTAGCAGAGTGCACATTCCAAGTGAGGGCTCCTTGTTCCTGCATACATCTGTTAGGAAGAGCCCAGACATCAGTCCCCAAGGATGTGCTGTTGTCAGTGAAGGGCTCGGAAATACTGTGCCTAATCCCAATCTCCCAGGGTCTGTTTACTCATCCTAGGATTGTCACCATGGTATAACAGGGCATGAGATGTCAGCAGCATTTAGACCAGGAGTTGGTACAGGAATATCCTCAGGGCGAGATGGATTGCAGAAGAGGTGTCAAGCCTGTGAGTGTCTTTTACAAATGGAGAAGAGGGAGGACGCTTGTAAAACACAGGGCCAGACAGAGGGAGAAGGCCCTGTGTTCTCTGCCCTTCATGAAGTTTCTGGGGTGATAACACAGCCAGGGGAGGAACAGGCCATTCTGGGGCTCCAAGACTACTCTCTCTGGAGTTCTTAGATCCTACCTCCTGGGTTCTTCCTCAGCTTTAGCTGTGCCCATGAAAGCAGGTGAGGCTGGAATGCTTTCTCTTGGTGGGCTGCTTCTGTTACCCATGTATGTGTGATCATGTCTTTGTACTGAATAGGAGGGAGCAGTTTCTTTGCATTTTTTTTCTCTATGCTATCATTCCTCAACTCTAATTTCTTCTTAATTTTTCACATCACGCATCACTACCCCAAGGCTAGTCTTCTCCTTCAGTGGTTTCCTGCTGGCACCTCGGTCTTCAGCTACCTAGAAAATCATGTATCCAACTTTCTAGGGTGTATCATAAAAAAAAAACAGTTGAACACATGTTACACATCAAGTTTCAGGGTCAGTGAGCCTCAATGTGTATGAAGGAAATAGCATGTAATGGACTTAGTATTGTTCACTGAAGTTAGTGAACTGTGGTATCCAAGATGGATCTAACAATAGGATAAGATAGGTGAGAAAAGTGATTAACTTAAGAAATTAAAGAACTATTAGTGATTTAGAGAGAAGTAGAAGTGGTTACTGGACCACTCATTTCTCAGTTGTTAATAAAGACAAGATTAACCCAGAATTTCAGGTGTCATAAACTGAACCAAGAGATGCTATGAAATGTTTTCTCTCAGGCCTGGCATTCCTACTAGGCAGCATTTGCATGGGCTCATGATGGAGCAGAATGCCTCACCTGGCATTTCTTTGTCTGTAGTGTGTTGGAGGTTAACAAGACCACACCAAGAGAACATGGGGTACAGATTTAAGTTCTAGAACCACAGACTCATTTCCTTTGCTGTATCACTGTTCTTTTCTTCTTTCTCCTTACTCTCCTAAATTTGCCCGAGGTGCATTTCAACCAAGTAAATAGAGACTAAAACAAGGAATAAGAGGGAAAAAGCAGCCCCAGATGGGGACCAGGAAGACAGAAGAAATACCATGGTCAGGATGGCAAGGTGCGAAAGGTACCCAGAGGAGAGCAAGATTCTCCTGATGTTTACTCAGCCTTCCAGAAGTGGCCTTTGGTGAATGGATAGTATAGTGGTGTTTTGACCTCTTTATGTCTAAATTTCCTCTGCCTGTGACCTGTACCACAGTACTAGTGCCTGAATCATGTGGGTTTGCTATGAGGACTAAGAGACCATGTGTAAAGCAAGCTCTGAGAAACATGCCTGGCACCTGTTCTGTTCTTAATACCATTACCCTCTTTATGTACAGTAATATAGCAATTGCTAGTGTAAATTAAGAGCACTTACTGTTTGAGTATTGTTCTTTGAGCTTTACATGTATTGACCTCAGGAGGTATAAGTTCTGTCTTAATTGTATTCTATAGCTGAGAACTCTATGGCCCAAACAATTAGACGGTTTGCTCCAGATGGTTTAGGTTGAAGTAGGTAAGATTGAGCTGGGTTCATTTAAACCTATGACATCTGAGAGCAGAGCCTGCACACTCTGTTGCTAGGCCACACTGCCTCTAGTAAGCAGTGATTATTGTCACTGTTATCACCAACAGAATCTTATGCCTTCCGAGTTGTAAGAATATATGATGAGGGTGAAGGATGGATTGTCCCTGCCCTGGCTACACTGACAAAGCAGAAAGTAGAGGTACATGGCTGGGAATGGAGGACCCAGTCCTAGGAAGTTGGCAGGAAAGCTGCTCTGCCATACCTCTGAGGTAGAATAAGGGAAAGGGATACCATAAAAGCCTGATGAAAGTTGGCACACAAGGACCATGAAAGGGGCAGGATAGAAGGGGCAGTAATCCTCCACTCCTCAGCTGATCAATGCTTTCCTGTGCTTCTCTTTCATCTCCATCCAATCAAGGGATTTAGTGAGATTTGCTTCTGAGGGTGGGCCTGTTTCCAGAAACTTATGAAAGATTCCCTCAGTTACTTCTCCTGCTCCAGTGTTCCAGCATCCTCCTTGGGCCCAAGTTGTCCTGTTGCCCATTTATCCTCAGTGCCTTGCACAGGGCCTGGCCCATCACAACCACTGACTAACTGGTTAGATGGATTGGGGATGGATTGATAGGTGGCCTGATGGGCAAATGTAGAGCCTGATTTTCTGTGCCTGAACCGGACTCACTTCCTTTCCCCCCAAAACCCCCAGGTCCTGGAGATTACAATAGCTTCTCCTTCCTACTCCTCATCTTGGCTACCCTTGGCCTTTACCGTGTCTTTCATTGTAGTGTTAGCCATCTCCCCAAATGGTATCTCAGAGCCTTTCTGGATAGCAACAAGGAAAGATGGAAGAGGACATCAAAGTCACTCTTAGGTGATGATATGTTTGTATAGAGCAGATACACACTCACAGTATAGGTTTTAATTTTCGGTGGTAAGCTCTTCTATATTCTGCTGTCTGTTGGAGATGTAGTATGGTCATCTGGTTTACATCATTAAAACATTAAAGGGGACATTAATCACAAGAGGGGACAGATGGAGCTGTACAAATGTACCTCACTTCTTTCAGGATCACTCACAGCCTAGGTCAGGTACTTTTGTCATACTCAAGCATGGTGTACATTCATGTTATTTTCAGGAAGTACAGCCCTTTGTTGTGTCCAAGTGGGTCTCCACTAAAGTGAGGAAGCTCCCATATTTCCTCCATCTCCACTTTGCTAAAATGAACCTTAAAAATAAGATCAATGCTTCCTAACACCCACATTCTCCTAAATGTGGCACTGTGTGACCCCTGTTCAGAGGGAGCAAGCTTTTTATTCCCAGGTGCATTGAATTGCAGGAGCTCACAAATATGTTTCTTCTTTCTATACATTCCCATCAAAAAAGTTGGTAGGTGTTTGGATGTCACCATAACCTTACAGAGCTTGGCGGCTCCTGAAAGAAGACAGAGTACAGTTTTGCAGCAAAGTCATTGGGAGCTTTTTTTCTAGTAAGAATATGCCCTGGTCAGGAGACTGGGCAGAGTAGCAAGTGGAAGTAATATTGTCTGAAAGGGCTCAATAGCCAGGCCCTGAGCCCTGGCCAGGAGCTGGAGCTCCACACCAGCAGTTGGGGGCTGGCTCAACAGTGTTAGTAAAACATTCTTACCCCGTCACCTGCTCTCCCAACACATATGGGAGTAGTTACCAGGCCACTCTTCTAGAGATGGTTAAATTTGTTCACTAGATATTTATGAATCTAGATGTAAGGCATAAAATGATAAAATCAATCCTATTACTTGGGTCCATTCTCTTTCTGTTTAGAACTCTTCTATATTAAAAAAAAGAAATATTTGTTCTTTCTCTTACTATGAAACGAATCATGGAAAAGTACCTTGACTATTTAAAGAACCTGTGGGTTGAGAAACAGAAGAAGCAGGAGCAAAGATGTTGAAAGTGTAAACTGCATAGACACCAGACTGAACTTCAGATTATTGCCTGAAAACTGTCAGTCCATCCCACCCTCATATTCTTGCAATATTTTCTGATTTCATTAATCAGAAAATCATTCTAGCTAAAAATAAACTCACTTTAGAATATAAATAAAGTTATTAAGGTACTGTCGATTTTCTTCACTTATATTGAGTTACTATTATAAATACATGTTAAGATAAATGTGGAAAGACAAATTAATGATGATAATAGTAATAACTAACATTTATTGGGTACTTATGTTTTGCATTCATCATCTTACTTATCTGCACAAGCCCCTGAGTTCAAATATAATTAGTGTGGCCACTTTCTCATCAAGAAATGGGTAGACTAATTTGCCTGGGTCTGGACAACTGATAAAATGACAGAGCCAGGATTAGAACCCATGTCAGTTCACCTACAGTAGAAGGATTTAATTAGTGATTCATAATTTCCTCTATAATAGTTTATCTGTGCACATGTCATATTTAGGGATTCAGAGTTTACCCCAAAGCTCATTCTGCAGTTGTCCATGCCCAGATCTCACTGTTTCCTGACAACTAACTCATAAAAGTTACCAGTCAACACAGCTCTACTGTGGCCGGTCAGTGCACAGTGATCTCCTAAGTTTTGTAGTTTTGAAGGTAGTGATGCCCCAGTGAGCATACTCCACTGAAGAAAAGTACAGTATCTCATCTCTGGGAATCACCAAGACTTAAATAGGTGTCCTCTGAAAAATCCAGGACCCAGCTTCCATCCAGATGTGCTGATGGCATACGTCCTTGAAGCAGCTCTCATGAGCATGGTATCTGTCATAAGCACTTGTGGGGGGGGGAGTGATTTTGTGAGCTTATTCTTGCTTAGAAACTGGGAAAGTTGGACTAACACCACCCTTCTCTTCCCTTCATAGGCATGAATGCTTTACAGTTACAGAATCTGGCAACACTGGCAGCTGCTGCAGCTGCTGCCCAGACCTCAGCCACCAGCACCAATGCAAACCCTCTCTCGACCACAAGCAGCGCCCTGGGAGCCCTCACAAGTCCTGGTGAGTAGAAGGCCTTGTTTTAATCCACATGTAACACGTTTACACACACCCAAAGACAGGTCCATGACAGAGGTAGGAAACTTGGACTGGTCCTCTGAGTTACTATATTTCTTACCTTTTTCAAGGAACAAAATTTAGATAGGTCATTTTTAAAGAATAAAAAGAGAAAAGTTTTCAAGAGAGAATCTACCTTGCCAGCAATTTTCATTTATTCTTTTTATTTATTTATATTTTTATTAAATAGAAACTTTGCATGAACAATTCATGCATTGGTACCACCGTTTCCCTCCTCCCTGCCCCCATTCCACAGAGGGCCCTCCTTGGTGGGATTGCTGGTATGCACCATGGGATTGTGGGCTATGAGTTAGGCAAACAGAAGTCGAGTTTGGATCCCCAGTATCCAGGTGAAATGCTGGGTGTGGTGGCATACACCTGTAATCACAGCACTGGGGAGGTGGAGATAGATGGATCCCTAGATAATGCCAGCTAGCTTATCTAGTGGAATCTTTAATCTCTGCATGCATGAGAGACTGCCTCAGAAAATAAGGCGGGGGAGAGATTAAGGAAGACACCTCATAATCTCATGAGGAAGTTGGCCTGGATAATATACAAGCTCACTTCTAACTTTTAAAATCAAAGGACCCTCTTATTAGCTATGACCAGATGGTTAGCTAAATGGTTATAACACTTTATTATAATTTGGCAAGGTTTTCTTACAGAAGAACACAAAGTAAAAAGCTATGGCATACTACAGACCAGCTTTCTCATGGCTTTTGACTTCAGGGAGCAAGAAGGTATGCCCTTGAACCTATGGCCCTTGGTTTTCTTGTAAAACATTGTTTATCTAAAATATGATACACAGAGTGTATAGTTTTAAGGAAAGAAACCCAAGAGATGTTTAGCAGAATCTGTTTGGCTTGTCTTTTTTTTTTTTTTAAATATTTTATTTATTCATTTTCAAGCAGAGAGATACACAGACAGAGAGAGAGAAAGAGAGAGAGAGAGAGAGAGAGAGAGAGAGAGAGAGCACACCAGGGCCACCACCTTGTGGGTCTGGCTTATGTGGATCCTGGAGAATTGAACCTGGGGCCTTAGGCACTGGAGGCAAGTGCCTTAACCGCTGAGCCATCTCTCCAGCCCTGGCTTGTCTTTAATGTACTGAAATCTCTTAGAAAGAGCACATAGGTTTAGAGATTTCTTTCTTTAAAGCATACCATGACCCTATGTGGGACTCATTTTAGGTAATAAATAATACTCCTAAAATCAACTTGGAAGACAGTTTTAAAAAAAAAGTAACTTATACCTTTAATCTAAAATTTATTTAACTAAGTCCTTTAATGTGCCTTCTTAAGAAATAAATATCTTAAACATGACTAACTTCTCACTTATAAAAATAAGTGATTTTCTTACAGTGCATTTAAATTTAATCTTAATTTTTGTATCTTATAAATCATACTGCATTTTCCTATATAAGATTTTTTGTCCCACATTCAGTATGAAATAATCAAAATAGTAAATACATGCTTTTGACTGTACTTTAAGTCAGAAGACTTGTTAGATTAAGAAGCCAAGTAAAAGGTGAGTGCGGCTGATCAGTACGGATAATTCAATAAACAATATTTGGAAGGTGCTTGCACAGTGATAAACACTGTCCTGGTGCTAGGGATATATGGCAGGGAACCAGAAAGACACGCTACCTTCATTCATGAGGCTCAGAAAATAAGCAAATAAAAGAATAATGTATATGCGAGAAGTATGTTAAGGTCAAACAGAATAAGATCGAGTAAAGGAACTGGAGGATGTGAGCCCTCTATCAAAAGGTGACATTTGAGCAGAAGCCTAAGTTGAGTGAAAGAAGCTGTTTAGTTTTCTGAAGTGGACAGAAAGTCATAAAGGGAGTACCCCAGGAGGGAGCTTGGAGTGATAGGAAGAAAGAAGGAAAAGAAGAGAGTGAGGCCCATGTCAGGGGATCCACAGCAATTTAAATTAGTCAGCCTTCCCATCATATTATGTATATGTCACACCTGACATAACTCAAGGCAAAGAAACATTTATTTTGCTTATTGTTTCAGAGGGAGTAGTCCATAGTCATTTTTCTCCACTTCTGGGCCCATAGCAAGGCAGAACATCATGATGGTGGGCGTGTATAGCAGAGGATGCTATCTGACTCATGGTAGACCGGAAGCAGAGAGACAGAATACAGGAAGGGGCCAGGGTAAGATACAGCCCCAACAGTAGACCCACAATGACCTATTTCCTCCAGCGAGGCCCCACTTCCCAGAGTTTCCACAACTTTCCAAAATAGTGCTACCAGCTCAAGGCCACATGAGCCTGTGGAGATATTTCATATCTAAATCATTTGGAGATATTTCATATCTAAATCATTATACCATTTTATCCAGTGTAATGATAGCATTTTATTTTACCCTCTTAAAGTTTTCTAAGAAGAGAATTTTAAACATATGTGACCATTCCAATTTTTTTTCCTAAGATACCTACCCCTAGCAAAGTGTCCTTCCCTGTATTCCTAGAGAAGAACACTACCCTCTGGTCAATGCTACTTTCTGAGATATCACTCTTCTCTGGTAAAAAGAATGCTTTGTATGGTAGCTGAAAGTATTTGATTAGAATCTTGAAGTGTCACAGCAGAAGCTATTTAAATCCACGTTTCAATTATTTTTCCTAAGTATAACTTAAAAACATATCTGGGATTTAAGTGAAAGCAAATTTGTCTAATTTCTATTAGGGAGTTTTTCAACATCACAGAAAATGTGGTTAGTAGCATTCATGACTCTCCACTTCATTGTAGCAATGTTCTATGAAAAAAAAAGAGGTTGAAAGCCATTCTCAAACCCCATGTTACTTCTTTTTAATAATAACATACTGGACTTGCTAACGGTACCATGAGCAAGTCCAGTCTCTGTGAAATGTGTGGAAACCTCATCCTCTTACTTCTACAAATTTACCCTGTGTTTAAATCATGCTCTTAAGCTTCAAGATGAATTCATCTAGGTAGGAAAAGGACAATTTATTCCCCAAACTATTAATATTTTCATAATTATAAATTTATCTTTTCAATTTTGGATACCCAGAAAATGTCTCCCCATAGCATCATTATAAATGATTTTCAACAGCCTTAGCTTTAAAACATGAGAGATTAAGCTTTAATTTTTGTTTTAAAAAAATTTTCCATAGGCAATAAATAGGTTCCTTTGTCTCATGGCCTTGAAATAAAAATTAAGATAGTTTAAATTGCCCATGGTTAGAATAAGTGTTTCATGCAATTATCAGATGGTAGTGAATAAAATTAGAAATTAAATCATGAAAGAATGAAAAACCAGGTAAGTGCATATTATTCCTTTTATGAGTTCCTCCTGGGTCTTTTCAAGCCTAATTATTCATGCTTCTTGCCTTTTATTTTGATATGATAATTTTTCCTTTGTTTACTTCAGTCTCCCATTTAGTTAATTAATTCTTGGGTCATTTCTTATTACCTCGTTTTGAACATGTTTTTGAGGACTGTGTCTCTGTGTTTATAGAAAAAAGCAAATTGTATATAAGACATGTAGCTAGATACTAAAGAATGATGATATTTGTCTCCCTCATTGTTAGTAGATATGTTGTCTTTGTTTTGTAATCTTGAGAGTTTAGAAAACAGCATTAATGTTACGACATGGGAACCTTCCTTTTCCTTTTTTTTTTCTAATACCCAATACTGCATTCACGTACTACATTACTTCACTGACCTTCTTTCTTACTTTTTAAAAGAGAAAGATGTTTTAAAATTCTCCAAATGTTTCTGTAAGTGCAGACTCAGTCAAGTGCATACTTCAAGATAATGGAGAACTCCTTTCAGTAGAATAAGGCATTTTACAATGCCAGGAAGCATTATTCCATTCCCAGTGCTGGCTCTTCAAAGAATTTTTTCTTTAAATTCAGGCAGTCTCTCCTCCATCTTCAGTCTCTTTGAAGGCTACAATAGACAGAAACAGGGTTCCAAGAAAATGCTAATGTGCCCTGCTGGAGGGATTTGAGGTTAAGGAGGTTGAAGGTGTTTCCAGTCGTCTTCACATAGTGAAAACAAACGAGTGGGTGCCGTCCTGTTGCAACCTGTGTCATCTCAGCAGCTGCACATGCAACGGAACATGAAAACTCGCCTTTAGTTTACACGTGGCTCTGTGACCCTTAGATGTGTCTGTGTCTGCATCTCATTAGAACCTGTGTTCTTTGGAAAGGGACTTGAGCCACACTTCTGAGCCTTCCATATGTGCACGACCAGTGTATAAAAATGTTTGGTGCCTGACATTACCCTAAGCAGTGACATGTGGTAGGTAATAACACAAAGTGAGGTATGTTGAAGCCCAGAGAAAGGAATATACAAGACCAAGAACACTGAGAGAGGCTTTCTCTCCTAAGGTTACTGCAATCCAAGACTAAACTTCTCCCACTGACCTGTTCTTCCTGTTACCTTCGCACTCCTGTTCGGGCTATCATTCCAACCTAACAGGGAAGAGTTTTTGGTCTCACAGCCAGCATACCTCATCTGTCTTTATCCCAATGGTTTGTCCTGTGAGCATCTTTCCTCCCTTGTTTGCATTTCCTCTGTACTACTAGAAGACCTCCAACGCAGCTCCCACTTGCACACTATAGGCTGAACAGATTGACCTTGTTTAGACACTAGCAGACCAACTCACTGTGGTCTACACTCAAGTAAAAAGAACACCTGAGCATGGCTCCAGGTCCTCTGACTGCTCCATCCTTTCATGCCAGAAGGCATGGTACCTGGGAGCCCAGTCCAGTACCAAGTTAGCTAATTCCTCCCCAAACACACAGCCCACCTTTGTACCTTTCTTCTTTCAGGCTGTTTCTTAGAATGCCTCCTCTCGGTGATTCTTCTTACGAGGATCTTGTAATCCTGTTTAACTGCAGTGTTTTGTTTTGTTGTTCTAGAGAAGGTTACATTTAGGTGTAAAATTGTCATTTTAACACATATTATGAAAAGTACTATTTATACTACTTCTGTAAATTAAACAGCGGTAAAACAAAGATTGGTCATAATTAGTAAAATTTGTCTTAAGTACCCTATGACTTGTCTTTTAAGAACCAATGCAAATACCTTCTCCTTTAGTGAAGCCTTACATCCAGGGGGGCTCCACTTCCATGTTATAATTCTACTATGAACACTTGCAGAATCCTAGCCCTGAATCAGCAGTAGCTCCTTCCCAAGGACTGCATATTACTTTCCCTGTGCAGCCAAAGTACATTCCTCCACTGAAACACTCATCATATTTTCTCTGCAGGACACCTGTTTGGACATATGCCTTGCGTCTCACTTTAATCCACTTTTATTGCTGGGACAGTTTATAATTGCTGCTTGTATTTGGAACAACATATTACACACTAGTTTTCAAAGGTTTTTGGTTTGGTTTGGTTTGGTGTGGTGTTGTTGTGGGTTGATTAGGTTTCTTTATTGCAATGGAATAGCAAGTAAAAACAGTCTTAAGACCAGAGTACAGCACACATATCTCTGCAGGAGACACCTGAGCAAGTCAGAGTGATGGTACCAGACAGGGTCAAGACATCCAACCTTCCAATGTGATTTGGTTCTGGAGGAATCCAAACTGAGCTACACCTTACATGTACATTCTCCACTGACAGGATGCCAATGAATGAATCGGTACTAATGTACTAGGACAAAGTCAGATGAAGCAATTGTTTTATTATAAAAGATTTCACAAAGAATAGCTTTCAAAACGTTCTGATGTCATATGCAGAATACTGAAGAGTCTTTTATCAAGTTAAGGCACTTCATTTTTTCAGAAGAACCACCTACTCCACCGTGGGCTTTTGCAAGATGACAAAACAAATCATCCTTGGCAAGCACCCCATAATTACATGTGCATCACAATGCCACAGAGCCTTATGAAGTGCCTACACTGCTTAAAGTGAGGTCCCAGTTAGCTTTTCAAAGTACTTTTATTTATACTTTACCTACAGAATCCAGGGTACTTTATTCAGTCAGGAGCCATACTTCTGTGAAGAAGACCTGATTAGTCTCATGCCCACCCACCCTTCTTGTCCTTGTGTTCAGACTTAGTCCTGGCTTATAGTAAGGAAGAAGAAATAGATCTCAAAGGGGTCCACTCTCCCTTCATTTGCTACTCTTTTACGTAGTTAAGCAGAGTTAAGCCAGTTAGTAAAATGAGCTGTTTATTTGTTAGGTGAATCAATCAAGTACCTTCACACCCTTTTTTTGCTACAGAAAAAGAACTAACCACTGACTCATTTCTGATAACATGTCGTGCTTCTTTTCTGAACATTTCCATGTCTGCTCTTAGTACCAATATGGGACTCACTGTGCTTCCGTTAATATTAACAGAGTCAGACATTCACAAGATGTTATGCCAAGTGCCACGGAAGTGATTGTAATCTCCTAATACAGTTTTCATTCATTCAGCAAGTATTTATTAAGCAGCTACTATGAACCTGGAGTTAATCTAGGCACTTAAGACTGGACGAAGCAGACAAAACTATCTTTTCTGGTGCTGCCAATGGGCTTTCTAAAACACATTTTATTAGACTTCCCCCATAGTAAAATTACTTAAGTAGACTTTAAGTATAAACTATAATTTCTACATCCTTGTAAAAACTTTACATAACAATATTTTTATATCTTATATTAAAGTTGTGATCGGACAAAAGTGGAGAAAGGGAAGAACCTTGTTTACTTGGCTTTGTTCCTCTTTAGGTTGTCTGTCCTTCTACCCATTTAAGGTAACAGAGACCTCTGGGTAGTATTCATCCTTGGGGTAGGTTTGGCAAGAACAGAATCAGGAAGTACAACGGTTTGGGCATAGGAAGAAGTATTCTCCCACTCATGCTTGGTGGCTTCTCACCAGAAGCATCCAATGAAAACCAAGGTTTTTGAGCATTTAAAACTTACGATTGGGAATGATATGTGTTTCTATCTTAGTGAAGGCTTCTCTCTTTGGTGTGGATCATCATGCTATCAATAGGGGTAAAACATGCAAACATTTCTCAACCAGAGTATTTTTTGATATGGAATTATCTTTAAATTTCATTTAGCATCAAGAAAATGCCAAGCGAGAAAGAAGTGTTGACTGAAATTGTTAGAGCCCACAGAAGATTCTCACATTCATTAGTGTCTTCATCTACCAGAGGGGTCTGAGCGCCTACTGGCATAGGAACTTTGCTACAATGGTTGGGCAGTCAATGGTTTATGAGATGATCCTAACCTACAACAAACTACGGCCTGTTAATATCCCTGAGCTAACTTAAAGTTTAATAAAGCAACACAGCTGAGGACTAGAGATATTTATGGCTCACCACAGAACCCACACATGAATTTATATAAGTAAATTCCACCTATGCCCCCTTGTGGGATCCTGGCATTATAGCATTGGTAGACTCTATTGTGCATGCTCAGGACTGTCACTGCATTTCCTGTACTTTGGTGGACTTTTTAATATTTGTAGATGTCCATTCCATTTATTTATGTATTTGCTTTTTACTCTTGGCGGCCCTCAGGTCAGTACTTTTGCTAGTGTCAATGTTTCCTTTTTTTGAGTATCGCTCTGCACAATTTCCTATATTGTGCAGCAAATCCATGTCCAGCCCCCTTGTGATAGCTTTGTGAACTCAGGGGTATGTTTTCTGCCCATCATAACAATTTAATGAGATTTTCATTCCCACTAAGTTATATATGTTGTCTTGTAATACAACTAAATGTCACTGCTAGGATGGGTGAAAAGCATGTATTAATTGCCTAACTGTGTGCTTCATTGCATAGAAAAAAAAAAACAAAACTAGATTCTAGCCATACCTTCTTAGAAGTTTATAACCCAAGGTCTATTTCTTAAGACTTGAGAAATTTTGTAAAAGAAGAAAATAAGACTTTTTAGTGTATGTGTGGATTAATCCCATGAATTTACATAAAACTATAGGCACAAAGAAAAATATGCAAAATGCAGCAACCTGGAAAATCTAGTTTTGAGAGCTGACAGACAGGTGAGGGACATGGTATCAGTGACAAGAGATTATGTCCTAAGGAAACGAAGGAAATTTTAATAGATAAGTTGACACATAAGTCAAAATTTTAAGAATTAGTAGAAATTTTGCAGGTAGAAATAGAAAAGGGTATATGTGTCATGCAAGAACATGCAAAAAATAATTTAATCAGCAAATAGATTATCATCTCATTTTTCACAAGTATAAAATGTATTGAAAATAATAACCATGGGACCCTGAAAGCCATAGCTTAGAGCCAGACTAGTTATAGACAGAGAAGAGTCATGTACAGATTTCAACCCTAAGAATATTAGTACTTAGACTTGGATGCCAATTTGATGTAAAGGAGAACAGAAAGGAAGAAGGAGATGACCCTAGCACATTCAGTTTGAAACAGTGAAACAGTGTTTGTTCCAGTAGAGAGAAGTTTTATGACAGGGAAATGTTTGTAGTATGAGATGATTTCATTTGGCACATGTTGAACTGAAACTAGTAGGAATGGGCTTCAAATAAATGCATCCAATAGCATTTGGCTCCCTGACCTTCAAGTGTATCAGAAAATGGAGCTGGAGGAAACTCAGCTAGAGGGACAAGACTGCTGACTTAAGCTTGAAGTCATTTTGCTAGAATCAAAAGGCAAAAAGGGAACTATGTGTATAAATCCTTAGCTACTGTCTACTTGTAGGGCAGTCAGATGGGCCAGGAGGTTGAAAGAAGCTTTCTGGGTAACTCAGTTTCTAGGAGCTACACATGAAGGAGGAAGGTGCTTGATAAAGTTAGCACAACAAAGAGCCATGTTACATTAAATACAGGTGGCTGCTTCCTCTGCGGTGGGTACTTTATTCTGTGGGCAGTGATAGAGACTGTAATTATAGGTGACCTTTTCATGAAATTCAGTGATTTTTTTTTAAAGGTCTATAATGGTAGGGCCTGGGGAAATAGCTCAGTGATAGAGCACTTGCCTGACTTACTCAAGGCTCAAGACACTTGGTTCAATCCACAGCACTGTAAAAAAATAAACAAATAAGTCTATAATTGCTGAGGGGAAATTTTTCATTTAAAAAAAGATGGGGGAAAATGTAAGCATTTTTAGGCTAAAGAGATGACTACAGAACAAAAGAAACAAGGAAAAGACCAGTGGAAAATGAAAACTGAAGGGCTAGAATAGGAAGACAGGTGGACAGAGAACAGTGAGTGCTAAGAGGATCAGTTTACATGTAGGCCTCACACAGAAGCCTGCCAGCAGCCCCTGGCCCTGGCATCTTTATCTCTCCCAGGCACTTAACACACAAGCATAAACCAAACAAAAAACTGAGTAGATAGATGGATTGTTACCTTAAAAGAGAAAATACCCAAAATGTCATTGTACACCTTGTCACCAAGATGTCCTTTCTCAAGTATTAGCTGTCATGCCTGGCCACTCTGCCCACTGCTGTCCACCCAACTGAATAGTGCATTCCTCCAGAAACTCCTCAGGGTAAACTGAGTTGGCCAAGATCCTGACTTACTCAAAAATATCTACTTCAGTACAGCAACCCAACCACAGAGAGCTCATTGGAGATCTTGCCTTGATTTGTCTAACCTTTGAAAGATCTACAAGTATCTATCCCAATTTCAGACCCACATCCACGGTCTACCTTTAGGGGCTGTAGTTATAATTGATAATCCTCTTTTCCTGTTATGCTTTCAAAAGTGACAGGGATAGGAAAAAAATCTGTTAGAGCAGGCCTTCTTTCCTCACTTTTTTTTCAGATACCAAACCTGATTATATCATCACATGTTACAGGGGCAGGAGCTCCTCAGAGTCACCTGCCCTGCTGCCTCTTTCATGGTCCAAATGAGAGGCCTCACAAGGATAAATGGTTTATCTAAAGGAGACAAGTTATTAGTAGCAGGTGCTATAACGGTTACTTCTGCCACACCGTGTAATACTGCAAAACAAGGGCTCCTGTAAAACTGGAACTGTGTTTCTGAATTTTCACAGTCAATATCTTCTCCTCTTGTGAGGAGTTACCAACATGATTTTTCAGTCTGAATCTATGAACATCGGTTAAAACACATATCTGGGGAAGATAAGGAGAGGAATGTCCTTTTATTTTGATAAACCAAAAGCATAATATCACTGGAAGCAAAATACGTGTAATGCTCTGTTCTTACTAGACCCATGCATGCTGAAACTTCATAAACTGACCCTTTCAAACGTGCGCCTCACAGTGACATTTTCATCCTTAAGTGTGTCTTCATGAAACTAGAGAAGACACTGAAAATAAGGCCTTGCTTATTAAGTAATGAAACATTTCTTAGAAATATAAACTCGTAAGATCTCCAAGAGGAAACAAAAATTAAAGAAGAGGCTGGAGAGATTGCTCAGTGGTTAAGGCACTTGCCAGCATAGCCTAATGACCTGGGTGTTAGATTCCCCATACCAGATGCACAAAGTGGCACATACATCTGGAGTTCATTTGCAGTGGCTAAAAACCCTGGTGCACCCAAATTCATGTATTCATTCTCATTCAAATTCTCTCTCCCTCTCTCATCTCTCTCTCTCCAAATAAATAAATAAAATTTAAAAATTAAAGAAAACAATGACTACTTTGTACATTAAAGGAATATAATACTTGGGCTGGAGAGATGACTCAGCTGTTAAGAGCATTTCAGTATAAGGGCCTGAGAAGGCCTAAGAGACCTCTCAAGTTCAATCCCTAGGACCCACATAAATAGCTGGGCATGGCCATGAGCATCTGTAACCCCAGTCCCATACGGAAGCAGAGACCAGAGAACCAAAGGGTTTGCACCAAAAATATTAAAAATGACAAGCTTTGGGATCAGTAAGAGACTCTAGCTCAAGTATGAACAGCAGAAGAGAGATGAGAGACACCAGGCATTCCATGTCCCCTTTGCTACCACATGCCAGCACATCCCTCCCGCAAGAGAGTGCACAGGTTGCCACGTAGGCATATATATGTGCCTGTGTCACATGCACACAAAAGAAGTATGTTTATTCATATTACCTTCTCACCTTCTAAAACATTTGCTATCATGAAATAAAAACCTTCAACAGTAATTTAAAGTCAAAATCTACTGAATTTTTCTCTTAGCAATTTTTTACAGAATCATTACTGTCTTGGTAACCCAGTGCTGAACCTCAAGTCATATTGCTTTCCTTGTAAACTAGAAATAGGCAGTGAAAGAAACTGGTACCAATGTGTACGGGGCAACACACTACCCTATCATCACAGACTGCCAAGTCATGAGATCACACCACTGTCTAACACACTACGTCTTATCCTGTCCGTTCACCTCCTCTTTTGTTTTCTCGCCCCAAAAAATAATCTTTTCAGGAATAAATTAAAATGAGGGGGTGGTTATTATAGAATAATTGGGCCCCATGGGAGAAGAGACAGTATTTTAATACCCTAGAGCTGCAAATAGCTAATTATGATATACCTATGTCATTGCACAATTATTGTACCTCCTCAGTCTTTTCCAGCACTGTCAGAATACAGTATCCAAGCTCTTCAGAGGCAGAAGAGCAACCACAGTGTCTTAAGTATGCTTGGTACATACAGGCAATATTCTGTTCACAATTATTTCCTAAACCGCAAATCCACCTTGCTTTCTCACTGTCTAATTAATCTATGGAAAATAGTTAATAAATGCACTGAAGATACATTTTTACTTACTTCTATTAATATTGCTTCCTTCATACAGCTTAAATCTGGGAAAAAGAAAGAGAGGTAGTAAGAGAAACTTATTTGTCCCCTGTGAAGCAAAGTAGTTTTCTGGAATAGGCTTATGCTAAATGTAGGAAAAATTGTTTAAGTGAAGAAGGGGCAGATGTGAAGAGTCACCCATTCCCTAATGGACACTTTTCCTACCTGTCATGGTGGATCTGGAATCTAAAAGAATGAAGAACTAGCCAATCCCTTAGCCACCCTCTGTCATAGCCACACGCCACTGGGATGAACCTCCATACCAGGTACAGTTTTGGGAGGAGAGTATTTATTAAAGTAACATCCAGGGGAAGTTTAATAGTGAAGGAAAGGGCTGGCCCCCTTTCACAGATACAAGCCAAGAGAAAAACCCATCCAGCACCTCCAGCCAGCACACTCCAACTCCAACTGGCAAAGCAGCAGGACCTCCAGGCCTGAGCTCAGACTGCTCTTTGCATATGTAGAGCTGGAATTTCACATCCACCTCAGAAATACCTTAGGGTTGGAGCCTATTAGGCCAAGCCAAGGTGACACCTCCTCCAGCCAGGCAGCTGGAAAAAAAACTAATAACTCTTCAGTCTATTGGAGGACATCCATTCAAACTACCACACCTTCCAAGCTGGAGATAGTGTTCAACATACCACTTTCTACACAGAATAAGAAAGCAAAAGCCACAGCTAGATTTGCTTTTTGTATTCCCAATGTGTCTCAGTTCAAAGGACAAGGAAGGTGAGGTCTCCAGATGCCCTTTCATTTGGTCCTCCTCCACCAGGAGTGTCCACATGGAAACTTAGAGTAAACATCTACCTACTTCCTCTTGGAAGAGTTGTATCAGAAAAATGAAGGGTATCTGCCGTGTCCTTGTAACACTGAAGCAGCAGCTGGTTTGGTCAATTCTGTTTAGATGCCCACACTTTCTTTGTCAGATAGCAGAAAGAAATGATTTGTTCAGAGTCTTTTACTGAGCCACAACCACAGTGGGATAGTGAGGAGCCCTCAGGGAGGCTGCATTGAATAGTGAAGTGCCTTGCCCGATACTCTTGCAGGTAATAGGGGAAAAAAATTCTGCTCTTTAATATGCTTACCTTCTGGTAGGAATTTTTAAAATATATAGAACTGAACCATGCATATTAGTTTTTTGTGGGGTTTTTTTGTTGTTGTTGTTATTTTTGTTTTGTTTTGTTTTGTTTTTAACTTTTGGTTTTCCCTAACTCCTAACAACATTTCTCCTTGCTTGACACAACCAGAATCTCTCCATAACTTTTTCACTTTCTTATGTCTCAAACTAAGTTTAGTACCCATCCCTGAAAGAAGTTGATAGAATCACACCAGACATCCCTGAGACCAGTGGTTCACAACTCTAGTATGTAAAAGAAGCACATGAGGACTTACTGGAATCAGATTCATGAGACCCCAATCCAGAGATTCTGAATGAGTCCTAAGAAATCCTCTGATTCTGATGCAAGAATTCATAGACTGTGCCTGTGCCTATTTAAAAACAAACAAACAAACAAACAAGAAAAAAGACTGTTTGTCCACTAAGTGCACATGTGATTACAGTAGTATTGTAATTTCCTCCAGCATTCTGGATGTTTCTGACCAAATGGCTCACAGAGCATCTCAGAACTGGTCCATGGGTGAAAGGCAGCAGTTTATTCCCCAAATAAATCTGACCTTTCTATTTCTCCTCATGGCTGCTCATTTGGTATTTGAGTGACATGTGCTATGTGGGTATCCCTGGAAGATGAGAAGGTAGAATTTACATAACATATATGGCAAGCATGATAGGGCTTGTGTTATATAGATGCCTTGATCCTGAATATCTAAACTAAGCTGGAATTTTCACATCTTCAGTTATGCTGTGGGCCGTGAAAATTGGAACTGCCTTAAACCATGAGAATGCTGCCTTATTAGAGCTCTCATTTTATAGATGTAGCCATCATGTTTGGAGCTAGTAAAATGAAAAAAACTTCAGAAAGGATAGTTGAAGAGACCACTGAAGCAACTAAGATTAACCCCAGGGTCTGTAGAAGCTCTGCACACACGACTCATCAGGATCTCTGCTGTCATATTTCCACAAATGGAGTAAGCAATGTCACTGAGGCAATCCAGCTAATTTTAGACAACTTCTATTCTCCCACAGTTCTTTATATTGACCTGAAATCTACCTCTTTATAATGTCCACCCACTGATCTGAATTTGGGGCTCTTGAACTACAGAGAATATCTTTTTCTTGTCATGACCCAAGATAGGTTCTTCCCTTGGTCTTTTCGGGCTGAATCTTTTTTATCAACTTTTCTTTTACTCAACTTCACGTTCATGTCTGGTCACCCTCTTTTTTAAAAAAATCTTTATTATGAATAATTATACATATTGTATGAGCAAATCTTGTGAATGTGTCCCCGTTTCCCTCCTCTCTGTCCCCTACCCACTGGGGTCCTTGGTGCGCATACTGGATCTGTCCATACATTAGGGGGGTTAGGAACTGCACCAGAGGTAGCCAGTTTTTCGTTCTTTTTTTTTCTTCCCCCTTTATGTATCATTGCTGAGGGAGGCAATGTCTCTGGATATTCTCCCCCACCATGGCTCTTACTTACAATCTTTCCTCCCCCTCTTCCACTCAGTTCCCTGAGTCATGGTGGGTAAGTTTTCAGTCTGTTTTGTTGTTGGGATGTTAAGGATCTCTGGATCTTTGCACTGGGTTGTGTTGGGTATTGTTGGTGTCTGTGTCCATCAGCTTTTCATGGGTCATCAGACTTGCTGTGGTGATTGGTCTCCTATTTGTCTCATCACTTTCTCATAGGTTTCACTTGGGCCCTGTGTAGTTTGTCTCCTGCCAGGATGTCAGCCTTCATCCAATGACTTGTTGATGGAATTGACTTGTTCCCAGCTCTCTCACTGCCTTCTGAAAAATACAAACAGAATCTCCATCAGAGAGTGAGATCAGTATAGGTTAAATGAGACACTATTTTGGCTAGCCCCTAATGGGTGTAACCTCTCTCTATCTCTCTGGTAGTGGGAATTTCCTCATGGAACCCAAGGTGGTCACCCTCTTGATACGCTCTGGCTTCCGTGATGAATATGTTGAGAGAATTGTAGAATTGTAGGGGAAAGTACCGAGTTTTCAAGTGTTGCAAAATGATGGGCAAAAATGTCACCTCTCCTCTTGAAGACAGAATGGTCAAAGGTTTCCCAACAAATTTTTATTGATCACCTATTACCATATATCAGACACCAATGTCATCACATTTGATTTTCATGGCTGTTATCAGATAAATTACATTACTCTCACTTTGTGAATTTATGCAAAGCCTCAGCTAAATTGAGCAGATTGCCTGAGGGTCTCACAGATTGGAAGCAATGCAAAGAAGCCAAAAATTTAAAGGTGGATCTGGGTGACTACGAATTCATTGCTTCTGTAAGTAAATCTCTCCAGGAGCCACAAGATCCATCCAAAAGGCAAAATGGGATTTTAGATTCTGTGTTAGTATATTATTAATTCTCTGGAGCTAGTCGGCTGCATGTAAGTCCTGCCTCTACCATTTACAATGCCTAGAGCATGATACATACTCAAAAAGTCATTAGCTGTCATCATTAATAGCTTTCTTACCTATGAAAGTGAATAAGGGACTATATTAGTTTTTTAGTGCTATGAGTACTTAGCACAACCCCAGTTGCTTCAAACAACACATATTATCTTATAGTTCTATAAATCAGAAATCTGCCATAGTTACTGGGCTGAGGTTAGAGTATCATCTAGCTGCATTCTTTCTGATGGCTCTGGGGGAAACCCTGTTTCCTCACCTTTTCCTGTTTCCACTGACTTGACCTGACAGCTTCTGGCACGTTCCATCTTCAGAACCAGCAAAGTTGGTTCATTTTCTTCTCATGCTATCATCTCCCTGGAGTCTTCTCTTTTGATTCCCTCTTCTACTTAAATGACCTACTGAGATAATCTGGAAAAATATCCCCAGGTGATTAGCAACTTTAATTCTACCTTCAGGTTTTCTTCCTCTTTACCATGTAACTTAGCATAATCATAGGTTCCAGGAATTGGGCATGAATGTCTTGGGCGAGAAGCATTATTCTGCCTACATCTCTCTCTCTCTCTCTCTCTCTCTCTTTCCATATGCCTCCATTCACACCCACACAAGTTTATTTGCCTTCCAAGGAATAGCAACACCAGGAAAGAAGGAGACCAGAAACAAGGCCTTTATCAAAGCACCTGTGGCATCTTACTTCAACTCCGTGTACCTCCAGTAGTCCAATGGATATTTGATACTGCTAGTCTCTCCACTCAGAACAATCACCTTTCTTCCCATGAGCAGAATGAAGGCCAATGAGGACTGAGGCAGGAAGCAGACCAGGTTATCCATATGGCTAGGAAAGGGTCTTTATTGTGGGAAGAAGAGTTACAGCTCTTCAGAAAACTGAGAACATGAAAAGAAGCATTTATCTCTAGTATAAATCATCTTTAAAATAAAACTCTACTGTTTTTGTTAGGCTATATTACTAAATATAATAGCAAGTCTCAATGTGGCATTTTCATGCATGTACAAAATGTATTTTGGTCCTATTCACACACCTCCATTGCTTACAGCCCCATCAGGGCTAGCCAGCATGGAGGAAGCTTCTAGCCCAGTTCCAGTGTAGTATCTATTGGCTACTTGCAGATTAAAATCTGCAATGGTAAATGGTAAAGCAGGCTTCATGTGACATGCCAAGTTATCACTCTACCACATAAGCAAAGTGAAGCCACATTTATTGGCCCCCACTTGCATTCCTCATGGCCTTGTTCTGCCTCCTCTTGTTTGGGACAAACAGAGGCGTTCTAGGTATGATCCAACATCTATATGCTACCCTTCTGAAACATTCCTTTGGCATTTTGTAAATAGTTTCTGGAGAAATGAAATATGTGGTTTCCAGTAGACACTGGAAGGAATCTTAGGTGGGCAGAATGTGGTTACTCAAGACAGCCCATTTCCAGTCTGCCAATGCTAAAGGAGAAAAATGTGGGTATTAGAGGTATGCAATTTGTCCCTGTGAATTGTGTCTAGGATCTCTCCTTGCTGTGGATCTTTTCAATACTTAGTTTTTAAGTGCTTGATTGAGAATACATCCTGTGACAAATTTGAGGTTAGATTGTTAAGTCCCAGCAGGTCCTTAAACGCTACTAGATATATAATATAAATATTCTTTCAAGCTGAGACTCAAGTTCTGGTAAATTTTCAAAGTATAGTTCAATGATACTGGGTTCCTGGAGTCTTCATCTAGGTTATTTTTCATAGTCCCATGCTTGATTCCCCTCTGTCCTGTTCTTCACCTATTCCCATCTTTCTACGAGGGCTTCCTGAGAATAGCACAGCAAGAGGTGAGAAGCTATGGTCAGTCTGTTAAGGTTTTAAGTAAATAAAAAAAGCAAGGTGCAAGTAGACCTATAATTTGTATATGTTCTCATTGTGTTTGCATGTTTTTTCTACCTCCCGATGATCCCTGGCCTGCTGGACATTGATGTGCTCTGCATATCTCTATAACAAGTTCACAGTTAGAATTGTGACTTGCACACACAAGAGCTGGTAGAGGGAGGCTCTCCCACCCTCTGCAGACTCACCCTTCAGAACTGAAGAACCAGAGAAATCATCCATGAGTTGAGCCAATTCCAACTGCAATCCACTCCTTTACTTTCTTAGCACTGAAAGAAGCTCTAGTGGACTCAGTCTATTCCCGGAGACAACATCTGTGAGCTGGCAGTCCCCAGTGTGGACATTGGGGAGAGAGAGGGCTGATGGCACATGGAATCTTCTGACTTCCTATGTGGAAGAAGGCCACCCAGCGGAAATAAGACAATAGCCATGATACCATTAATAATTGAAGATGTTTAGAATGAAAAATAGAGCAAAACGTCCATGTTGTTGTATGAACCATAAGCTAGATTTTTTTTCTACCACCATGGATGGAAAATCTGTATATACTGCCAGCTACAGTGCCAAGTTCATTACATAGACTGCCTCACTTAATCTTTACAATTACATCATGAGTCAAGTTTCCTTTCCTTTTTTTTAGCATCCAGTTAAACATAATGAAACTGGAGCTTAAGAGAACAGTTTTAGTCAAGTCTTTTCAACTTAACTTCAGACCAGTTTTCAGACCTCTGCTTCTCCATCATTGGTGCAAATGGCAGCCTAGTCTAGGGCCTTCCAACAAGAACTGTATGTAACTCAAACATTTCCAAGTCCTCAATTTCCACTCCTCCATTCCTTCTTAAGGAGTATCTCATCTTAGCCTGTTTTTTTTTTTTTTTTGTTTTGTTTTGGTTTGGTTTGGTTTTGGTTTTTCGAGGTAGGGTCTCGCTCTAGTCCAGGCTGACCTGGAATTCACTATGTAGTCTCAGGGTGGCCTTGAACTCTCAGCAGTCCTCCTACCTCTGCCTCCCAAAAGATTGCTGGGATTAAAGGCATGTGCCACCATGCCCAGCTTTCAGCCTGCTCTTTTCCATTCCCTCCCCTTTGTTCTGAAGCATGTATAAAAAAAATCAATTTGTGATTTCTTTAGAAATGTTCCCTCTACAAAATTCTTTCCCTTTCATATATTAATCATGTAAATGTTAGCTTAAAACCCAATAATTTTTACTTTGTCTGTTAAATAAACAAGGGGTGCATGTGCATATTTATATTTATACAGTCCATTTGTAACCTTCTTTATTTACAGTTTCTGATTTTCTTCCTGAAGATTGAGTGGCTGTATGGTATTATAATTTTCTTATTCTAATATAACCTTGCCACCATCCACCTTTGTTCTATTAATGTCAAACATATTACATTTCCTATTTGACATGTCTAACAGTACAGTTAGATACATGTCAACTGCTTCTTAATTTAAGAGCAAAACAATGTACTTTCATAATTACATTATTTTTATTGGTGTTATGTATGTGTGTTGATATTACTGTCTAACAATGTCAATAATAATATCAACATTCCAGTGTGTAATGGTGAACACTCTGGATTCTGATATTATTGTCTAAGATTACAAGCTAAAAAAATTATTATTTCTTAAATGGAAAATCTAGTAGCAATGAGGTTTGTGTGTGTGTGTGTGTGTGTTTGCTTTTTTGTTGCTGTTTGTTTGGGTTTTTTTTTTTTTCATTGGAAAGTCTCTTTATTTTTCCATTTTGGGAAGATAATTTTGCTGGATATAATGTTTAGTTGGTAAGATTTTTTTGCTTCCCAGTGTATTGAATATACCTACTGTGTACTCGATAATTGCATTGTTTTTACTGAAAAGTTAGCTGTGAATCTTATTGGGGTTCCCTGTACATGATGTGCTTTTGTTGTTGCTACTATTTTTTTTCCTGCTAATTGAGAACTTTCTCTTTGTCATTGTCTTTTTGTATTTTTACTATCATGTATCTGGATATAGGTCTTTCTGTGTGAGAGCAGTCATTTATCCTACTTAGACTTTGTTCACTTTCTTGAATATGTTATGGATTTTTTAAATCAAATTTGAGAAATTGTTAGCTATTATACCCTTGAACTTCTTCCAGTCTTTCCTTCCTCCTTGTGGTACACACATACATGGAAGTGTGCTTTGTTGTGTGCCATATTGCTCTGAGACTCTGCTCACTTTACTTTCTCTGTGTGTTCATCAGAATGTGTAGTGTCTATCAATACTACCAAGTTCGCTCATTCTTCTACCACCCCAAATCTACTCGAGCCCTGTTGTGAATTTTTCCATTTCAGTTCTTTACTTTCAACTCTAGAATTCCATTTTCTTTGTTTTTTATAATTTTGTCATATTATTTTTGATGATAAAATATGACTGGCATGCCTTTCCTTAATATTTTAAGTATTATTTCCTTTAGCTTTTTGAATATCTTTGTTAGATGCACTGATGACTGCCCTATGTAATATCTGTGCCCCTAAACATATTATTATCTCCTGGATTTTTGTTTTTTCTGTGCATGGATCACACTTTGTTTCTTTGCATGCATTATGAGTTCTTAACAATTGGACATTTTAGAGAACATTCCTGGATACTGACCCTCCTCACCCACTCCCAGAATGCATTCTTGCTTGTTTATCTGTGTAGCAACTCAGCAAGAGTAGTTGGGTGGAGACTTGTTCCCCTGCTGTTTGTCTATGATGTCATCCCCTTAGAAGATACTGCCTCGGATTACATAATATTCTTTTGCCTTTTCTAAATGCATCATTTCTCCGAGGTGCTGTTTTTGATTGCCTCCTTGTCTGCTCCTCATTAGGGTCCTGGCGGCAGTCTGCCTTGTCATCACACCCAGCTGTTAGCAAACTTCCAGTTGTTTGCCACACTGCTTTTTGTCCTGAAGGATACTTTGCTACCACAGTCTAATCTGATTAAAGGCAGGCCATTTTGTAAGGGTAGTCTTTGAGCTTGACCACTGACCCTGGAAAACTCTGCCTAGTATCTCCTTGGTTACTAATATCTCTGTTAAACTTGAAATTCACCAACTATGGAGCAGTCAACCTCCGCTTCATTGCTTTCCATCAAAATACTGTTTTAGTAACATTTGGGCTTAATATTTCCCCCACTCTGTTTCAAATAAATTCATCCTTGTTAGAAGAGCTACGGAGTTTTCTGTGTTTTGGGCCCCAGCTCAGCCAGTAGACAGAAAGTCTGTGTCACCATTCTAGAGCTGGTACAGAGACAGTGGTCTGCTTTTCTTTATAATATTTTTTATTTGCAAGCACAGAGAGAGAGAGAGAGAGAGAGAGAGAGAGAGAGAGAGAGAGAGAGAGAGAGAGAATGTGTGTGTGTGTGTGTGTGTGTGTGTTGGTGCACCAGGACCTCTTGCCACTACAGGTACTCATGTGTGCCATTGTATACTTGGAGGCCAAAGGACAACCTTGGGTGTAATTTCTCTCAGGCACCATCCACTGTTTTGTTTGGTTTGGTTGGTTTTGCTCAATTTGGGAGATTCTGTTTTGTTTTAACTTTCTGTTGCTGTCTGGGAGGTTGGTTGTTTTGGTCTTTTATTAGTTCTCAATCATTAGTTTGTCTTATGTTGCCTTTTCCCCATTCTCTTTTTTTTTTCCTCCTCAGGAACTTTAAGTAGACATCATCAGACCTAATCCATATCATTTGCTATCTCATGCTTTCTTTCTTAGTTATGCATGGTATCCACAAATCTGTGTCCCAGCTCCAAAACTCTCCCGCTGGAAAGCCAAGAAATCACTCCTATGTCATGTACAATAAGAGTTTAGGGGTTTTTTAAGCCACATGCATATGAACTTTAAAATTGCATACTGAAGTTTGAATGGGTAAGATGGCATAAGGTCTGAAATTTACCTTAAAATATATTGATGAAGAAGAAAAAGATTAATTCTTGAACTTTCTAGAATCTGGATGTGTTCACAGGAATTTGTTTGCTGTTTCTACTTTTGAATATGTGTGTCATAATATAAGAGGATGAAAAGCAATGATATTCTTTTAATAATTAAAAAGATAATTTGCCAAAAGTCAATGCCCATGAATGAATAGAAATTTTAGAAGGTATGAAATTCCTTTTTTTTAAATTTTTATTTATTTGCAAGTAAGGTGTGTCCTTGGAACACTGCCGCATGGTTTCTGAAGGCATCTCCAGCTAGCAGAAGGATAGGTGACACTCCTAGGAGGACATTGATGTGCCCAGAATTTCACAGCTGGAAATGGACCAGGTGCTTCTTTCAACAGTGGTCAGAGTCAAGTTTTGACTTTATCTCCATCCCCTTAAACGAGTAAATTAATGGGCAACTTTAAAACTGCCTTAGAAATGATTCGGGAATGGACTTTGGAAAGCCACTTTAGAAAACATTGGGCAGTTCCTTAAAATATTAAAAATAGATTCTTCACATGACCTAGCACTTTCAAACCTAGTAATATACTCATGAGAATTCAAACCTAGCTCTACGTAAAAACTTGAAGCTAACTTTTCATAGCATTACTGCTCATATTAAACCCAAAGTGAAAACAGCCCAAAAATCCATAGTCAGTGGCTGTATACATAAAATATATTATCCATATAATGGGTGTTTTAGTCAACTTACTCTGTTGCTGCGCAGAAAGAGCCCAAATAAAAGCGGCTTTGGAGGAATGGGTATATTTGGCTTACGGACTCAAGGGGAGACTCCATCCTGGCAGGGAAAACGATGGCATGAGCAGAGGGCTGGACATCACCTCCACCACAGCACTGGAAACAGTGGCAGGAAGGTGTGCCAAACACTGGCAAGGGGAAGCTGGCTTATAACCCCCATAAGCCCGCCCCCAACAACACAGCTCCAGCGAGGTTGTAAAACCCAAACTGCCATCAGCTGAGAATCGATCAATCAGAACATGTTCATTTGTTTGTGGGGGACACCTGAATCAAACCATGACAGTGGGATATCATCATTCAGCAATAAGAGGAAGTACTAACACAACCTTGAAAACACTAAGCTAAGTGAAAAAAAGCTAAACATAAAAGTTAACATTTTATTATTCATTTTATGTGAAATATTCAGACAACACAGCTCTAAAAACAAAAGGCAGGGTCATAGTTGCTAGTGTTGAAAGGAATGGGAGAACAAAGAATAAGTGCAAATGGGTATGCATTTCTTGGGGGGGGTAATGAAAAGTGCTTTGAAATTAGCTAATAGTGATGGTTGTACAACTCAAAAAATGATTTAAAAAAACCCACTGAATTAAAGACTGTAAAAGGCTAGATTTTGTAATGTGAATTATAATCTAAAGCTGTTATTTGAGGGAGGGGGTTGTTTTAGAAAATAGAAAGAGAAGAAAGAGAATCTGGTCTATACTAAAATATATTCATCCCATACCACCCTTCTCTTAACACACACTAGGTCCCAGAGTTTTCTGACAAACTCAGAACATGCATGGTTTGTTATTTGTTTTTTCAAAAAAAAAAAAAAAAAGACTCATAAAATGCCAAATCTGAAGCAGAAACTGAAAAAAAGCTAAAAAGGCTATTTCGCTCCCTCACCTCTATACATGTTTGAGTAAATTCTCAGCCCAGACAATAAGGACTGATTCTGACCTGTGGCTGACTGGCGGAGGATCATCTAAAACTGCAGGCCTTTCACTGTCACATGCCTACACACACACACACACACACACACACACACACACACACACACACACACACACACACACTAAATAGCAGTGAGCAGCTTCACTGTACTGGCAAAGCAATGGTGTGTGCAGTGGTGGGGGTCAAACCCTGGGTCTTGTTGAAAGGTGCTAAGCACCCACCATTGAGCAAGCTCCACCCTCAGCCAACTAAATATCTTAATTGTCAAAATGACCACAAGTACAGTCCCACTTGTGTGTGATGTGCATATGTGCATGCTTGCATGGGAATGCATGTGTGTGCCATCGCATGCACGTAGAGGTCAGAGGATAACCTTGGGTGTCAGCCAATCTCATGAGCTTCTGGGAATTCTCCTGTCTCCCATCTCGCCTTAGGGTTACAGAGGGCTCTGCATGGGTTCTGGGGACCCAAGCTCAGGTGCTCACACTTGTGTGGTAAGTGCTTTATCCACTTGCCATTTCCCCAGTCCCTTATTTGTTCTTTACAGGAAAAAGTAAAGATAGGATCTCAGATTCGCAACATTCATTAAACCCCTTGTTCTGCGTGATGACAACAGATCCTTTCCATATCAGTCAACTCTCTCTCATCTCATGCTTTCTCTCTCCTTTTTCTTTTCCAGTGGCTGCTTCAACCCCCAATTCTACTGCTGGTGCAGCCATGAATTCCTTGACCTCTCTTGGGACTCTGCAAGGATTGGCTGGAGCCACTGTTGGATTGAATAATATTAATGCACTAGCAGGTACCATAAACAGTGAGTATTTGCTGCTCTGGTGGACAGCCTTCCCTCAAATTCTCCAGAAAATGGTCAGCCAGAATTGACTTAAAAAGGATATGAAATGGGGAGAACTAAAACTTGGGATGGAGCAGCACCTGCTTTTAATAGGCAAAAGCTTTCCACACTTATCCCAAAATCTACCCGACCATTGACCATCGATGTGTAGTATAAGTCCTCCCCCACAGAGTGCTGGGGTTGGCAGATATTTTCAGGTTTCAAGGAGTTTGGTTGGATTTAGGTTTTCCTCAGTCCTGCTGTAAGGCTGGTTGATACAAAAGAAACAGTTAATAGAGTGGAAGTTGGGAAGCATGCATACGGCTCTGCTGCCAATCATCTGTAGGAGCTCAGGCATATCTCGGCTTCCTGTCCAGGCTTCTGTCTCCATTGGAAAATGGACAGTTCTGTATCAGATGATCTTAAAGGTGCCCATGGGGGGGTGTGGGGCGAAGCCTTGTAAAACAGGGAAGGAAACTTGAGTGGCAAGGAGGCGGAGGCACCACTGAAGAGGCCATCATTTGGAGTCTTCATTAGTAAACGCCTATGGGAATGGGTCCTTATGACTATGAAAGGGAGCATCAGTTTACTGTGGCAGAGAACACAGGATCCAGGTAAATAGCTTATCAAATTACACTTGATCCTGAAACACATGGGCTCATTAAACTCTAGGATCTGTTCCCCACAGCCAGCCTGTTCCTGTTGTTCTAGCCACACGCGAGAAATGTGCCCAGGATGGAGAATAAGTCACATTTGAGGCATATGTTTGACATGGGCTTCTGCACTGGGGAAAATGAGCCTCAGCCCACAGGCAGGACAATGAATTTGCCCTTAATTCAGTCACCCTGGTTGCCTCAGAGTCGCCAGGTCCAGGAGGTCCACTGTAGTGAATGGGGGATTGGGCTATCACATTTTAAAGTTAACATCCTAATAGCTATATTTTAAAATGCAAAAAAGTAATACTTGGCAGCTTTTTTGGTTAAGAGTCTAAACCCTATTCACATAAATATTGACAAATATAATAAATTATACTTTAGGAAGTAGGAAATTTTCAGATTTTATTAAATCCTTTCACTCAGATTTGCTGGGAAGACCAAACAAAAACCTGAATTTTATAAGACTATAAAGAAAACATGCTTTCCTTCCAAACGGGATGACTCTTGATTAGCATATAGTACATGGCCTGGTAACCATGTGACAGCCAGAATGTTTATTCCAGTTAAAACTGCCTCTAGCTTTTACGTTTTCCAGCAGCCACCCAGGAGCCTCCTGGCCTTGACTCCTGTTTCTGGTACAGTTCCTCTCTCTGACCTTGTCCTGCAGAAGCGCCAGCCCTCTTGCCCTTCACCTAGGTTGAGGATGTGTGTGCTTGCACACAGTACCTCATGCTGCTTCTCTTGCCCCAGGACCTAGTTCCCCTCAAACAAGGACTTTGATTTGATCGCCTGCCTGTCCTTGGTCTGCAGAGTAACAGGCCAGTGGGAATGGTTGTCCTCCTCAGCACGTGCTCATGATTGTGTGTCCTGTCTGTGTCCTGCTCCTCTCCACCCCTCTGTTGTATGTTGCTGGGCTTTTCCCATCTTTATCGTGAGGACCCAAGGGGGACTTTGTTGAATGGCAGAGAAACCACAGGTAGTGTTTGTGTGGGGTCTTGTGTTACACAAAGTTTGCTCTGGCAAGGACAACAGGTTTAAATTGTTTTCCTTCTTTTAATTCTTTGCCATTGGGTTAATAGAAGTATGTGTAGTTTGTGGGAAATTAAGAAGTAACATTTCTGTTCTCATATACCCCCACCTACCAGTCGTGTGAACCGGGACAAAATGTTTAAACAAAAAACTATGAACAGATGGAAATGCATTCCTTCTCATTTGATGTGTTACAAGTAGAAAGCTCTTTTACAATCTCAACATTCCCTTAGAGCTAGCTACCTGTGTCAGAATAAATACCAAGGGAAACCCTTTTTGCATGGAGTATTCTCAGATGGTTCTCCTTCAGCAGAAATCCTGAAACTGCCTGTTCTGGATAATCCTCTCATGGAAATCAAGAAATGATTGATTACCTGGATAGTTAGCTCCTAAACTTATTTGGCAACAGCTTCCATATTGCTTGTTTCCTCCCTCAGTGTATCACAGGAGCCATCCCATATAATACCAGTGCTCCCATAACAAGAGGATTCTTATGATTTAATATAACCAGCTGCTTTACCTGGGCAAAACAGCTAACAAGTAACTAGGTAGATGACTCGTCTTAGCCTAGATTTGATCCTTTTCCCTGCCTGAAAGAGGATGGTTTGAAGTATCTAAGTTAAGCTCAAGTCCTTTTCCTTTCCTTGTACATTAATAAGTAGAGTACAGTAATAATAACTGAAACAACAGTATTGCTTCTAAAGATGAAGAAAAAACAAGAACAGAGGGAGCTAGGATGATTCAGGGCTGTCACCCTGGATCCTTTGAGGATTCCATGGATATGTTTTGTATATTAATATCTGAACTAAGCCAAAGAAAATGCTTTATGCAGATATGTCCACCCTACCTGATTTGGGTTTTTTAATGTAAGTCTTATTTTTCCTTGTTTAAATTGTTAATTCTTCCTCATGGCTTACCATATAGTGCTTAAAACATCAACTCTATAATCAGCAAGACCCCTGGTGAAATGTTTTTGAAACCATTTTATGTAGAGAAAGGCTTTTGACACCTTATTGTAGCTTCTTACTATTTATATTGTAGAATCATTGTTTAATCTGTATACTAGAAATTTCTAAAGATGAATGTAGTTAGACACATACTAAATACACCTAACCACACACACACACACACACAATGTTAACATAGGCATACATGAAAGTTCCACTAACTATATTTATATTCATTTTACACAGGTGCTCTTTACTAACTGGCTGCACCTCATCTACACAAAGGAAAACTTGCCTCTATAAGTAGGTTACAAGCCTAGGAGAGCATGCTAATACATACTTTTGCTCTCGTTTTTTTGGTCAATAAATGTAGTCTCCAACATAGTACTGAAAAGCAGAATCTCCAGTGTTCCCAAAAACTTTGTTGATGCTCATCTGTATGGATGTGGCTCGCTGTCAGTCATTTTAACTGTTACTTAGTAATCCCTCAGCTCCTTAGGCTCTCACAGTTGAAGACTTCTAAAGAATTTAGTAGTCAAATTATACTGTTCTGTCAGGCCAGCCTCCCAAGTCCTTGCAGAGGTTTACTACACTTGTTATTTTCATGCAGCCCTCCCCTCCCCCATCCAGAAAGCATGCATAAGAATCTAGATTAAAGGCAGGAAATAATTGATCCATTTGGCCTCTTTAAGGCCCAGCCGGTCATGGTGGCGCAAGCCTTTAATCCCAGCATGCGGAGGCAGAGGTAGGAGAATCACCATGAGTTCAAGGCCACCCTGAGACTACATAGTGAATTCCAGGTCAGCCTGGGCTAGAGCAAGACCCAATCTGGGGAGGGGATGGGGAAGAAATGCCCTATTCTTCAGGTGAAAGCATTTTATTCTGTTTAACTTTTATGAAACCTCTGCTTTTATTGTCTAAGTCTTTTTGCAATAATCAGGTTCCAACAGCTGAGTTGATAAGTGTGATCTCCAATACATTGATTATGTAGCATAGACAAGCATCATGGAATTCAAAGGAATTAAGTTCAAAAGCTAAAATCCTCATTTGATGTTTTTTTTTTTTTCCAAATTCGCCCTTGTAAATTCTTTTCCTGCTCTGCCCTATATTTGACTAATAACTTCATCTCCATATTTTCCAAGACAGTTTGGAGTTTAAATATTGTCAGTGCACTTGTACTTGATAGAATTTTTACCCTTATTTTTGTTCAAGAATATGGTAATACATACCATAGAAGAGGAAAGTCTTGGACTGGAGAGACCAAACCTCTCTTGTCTTCATATCTGCTTTTTGCCTCCTCTTCAGCCTCCCTGGCCTGACAACTCTCTTCCTCATCCATGTCACCTGTAGAAGCAAGCAGAGCCATTCAGAAAGCAGATCTATCATAGCCTGCCACTGTGGAATATGGGTGGCATAGCTGAAATGTCACTTGCCAGAGTTACAAGGACTTTATTTAGTCTGGAAACATCCTTCCAGTTCAGGAATATGAAGTTTTTGTGTTTCTGTTTTAAGAAAGGAAAAAATGGCAAAATGAGGGAAAGTGTTCAAAGTCATTATAAAAGGTCATATATCAAAGAAGGCATCAGGAATACTGGGGACCACTACAGTGAACTACCCATGATGTGTCTAGCCCCCTGAAGAAGCTGAATTGTAGAGGCTACAGACCAAGGAGGGCTCTATATAAGCTTTATGTAACTAAGTGTAGAAATCATGGGCCCTCATTTGACAAGCCTCTGTGGCAATGTGACCCCCTCCCCCATCCCATGTAGTCACAGGGGGAGTTGGATACATTCATCAGAGTGGAGCTGAGACCTTCTACCCTTCCATGTCAGGCAGCCAGGCTACAGGAGAACTCCAGAATGCTGCTGTGCACACCTGAAACCACACACCTTGAGGCAGAGTGGCAAGACCTCTGACAGGATTGAGTCCAACACTTGATGGTCTGCAACCCTGGTGCCTGTCATAGAACAGAAAGCTATTCGGAGGTGCCTAGCCCCTTCCCAAATCATTTGACATGCTCATCCCATTCCCTAGAAAAGAAGCATTGAGATTTCTTTCCATCAAACCAATAACTGGAAAGGGAAGATTAAAAACAAAAGGGGAAAAGAGAAATTATTCTGCAGTCCTTTGGCATCTATAATAATATCAGGAATGGATGGGAAGAAAAGAAGCCGTGAGGTAAATGTGATTAGTTGGTGTCTGAGGAATCCTTTAAGAGTAATTAGGAAGACAAGTGATCTCTAAGCTCTTTAACAGTACTTATTTGCATGAGCAGGAAAGAAAGAATAGATTTCTTAGTAATAAGGATTTAGGCAGATCCAGCAGGACCTCTGCTGGCCAACACCTGTTTGCGCCACTTCAGAGCCCAGTTGCCAACTCAAGCCCCACAGTAAGAATCCACAACCCAAAGCTCTATGTGAGTGTTTTCTTGCTAATTCAAGGTCTAATTCACGTCTTCCATATTATCCAAAAGCAGAAGCATGGATGACATAAATAGGGCATTTCCTCTATGGCAAGCAGTAGTATCCCTAGGAGTGATTCCTCTGAATACTTTGCAAGCATCCTTATCTGTCCTCTATGCTCATTAGATGTCTTAGTTCTAGTTGGTAACCTTAATCCTATCTAGATTATTGCTTGCAATAAGTTCTTCTCAGAAACAGTTCTTTTTTTAAAACCTTTTAATCATGAAAGAAACTAAAGGCAATTGTGTTCTCCCATTTCTGGAGTTCATCTGAAAGTTTATACTCTATGAAGCATTGCATGTTTGACTCAGTATTAAAGGAAAAGGAGACAGAGTCAGCAACCAGAATAGAGCAGCTGGTCAACATCCAATTCCCAGCAGCTTGGTGGCCAGGATCTAGCTTACACAGTCGCTGCAGTTGCCTGGAAAACGTGATCCACAGCTCCATTACCTAGACACTAGTCACCTGTGAGTGTGTGCACACCCTTGATGGAAATTTAAATGATTGTGGTTCTCAAGATACAGGAAGGGTCCAAATTACCTTTTGTTCTTTGGTTCTAAGTCAGCTAGACTATGATTTTATTCCTGCAATCCTGATCCCTCATGGCATCATTCAACGATTTAGAAAATCAGTTATCAGCACTGGTGTATAACTCAGAACTTGTCTGCTTTGCCATTTCCTCATTACACAGCCTGAAGAAGTTTTTTACTTGCTCCTCAGTCCTCTAGGCCATCCATGGCCCTTAAAGAGCCCAATAATGAACCTCAATATACAGATGTTGCAGGCATCAGTCACTAAGATTTGTTTTTGGTTTATCCATGTGTTTCTGAAATCTAAGAAGCAGAAGGTATTTATTTGAAAACTATAACAATGGTACTTGCCAGTAGCACACTGCATGGAATTATGGTGTTCTGTCTAACTGTAGGGTCTGAGTGAGTTCTGATTGTTAATTTAGGAAGTGAGAGTTATCATTGCTTAGGTCTTTTCCCATTTTTTCATGTATATCGTTTTTGACTTTCTGTTGGTTTAATTGGTGTGCTAACTGCATGCATTTGCTGTTGTACTTGTGTCAAATGATTCTCTAACTTCCTTTGGAAAGCACTAATGAATAAGTGCTATTTCTCTTCTCTATTGTTGGGTTTTTTGTAAAGTTGCTCAAATGCTCTCAGGTATGGCGGCTCTGAATGGAGGACTTGGCGCCACAGGCTTGACGAATGGCACAGCCGGTACCATGGACGCCCTCACCCAGGCCTACTCAGGAATACAGCAGTACGCAGCAGCTGCACTGCCCACTCTGTACAGCCAGAGCTTACTGCAACAGCAGAGTGCTGCAGGCAGCCAGAAGGAAGGTAGGTGCTTGCCCATAACCCAGGGCACGGCAGGGCTAGCCAGTCCTTCATTCCCTTTGAGCACATTTAGAAGACACTGATTTGAACCAGTGTCCTAAAGGAGACCAATTGTTTAATTTTTAATATGTGTGCTAAAAGAAACTTAGAAAGCAGAAGCCATTGATTTCTTCCAGTCTTATGTTCATCTTATATTTATCTGTTAAAATAAAATTCTCATCCATCCTGTGTTTACAGGAAATTGCTACTAGTTGCTGCCACCAAACATTTGCCAGGAATCTCCCTCTGTGCATTCATCATACACTCTCAAGTCTCTCCCCTCCACAGAATCCAGAAGGGCTGGTGTGGGGAAAGCACCTCTCTTCTGCATATTCTAGGTTACTGGAATCCACTCACCCTGTGGTTTGGTTGTATGGCTGCCTCTCAGACTAATGATGAAATCCATGGTTAGGGCTGATTTAGTATTTAATTGGGAAGTCTTCTGGGGAAACTAGTGATAGATTACCTTCTCTGTCAGTGATGGAAGATGAACTTCTAAGAAGCTAGTATTAAGAACAAATTAAAACTAATTATAAAAATGGTTGATTACCTAGTCCAGATAAAGATACTTTCTCCTTCCTTGTGACTCTTATTATTATTATCATCATTATCATTATTATTATTATTTGGAAAGGCAGTCTAACTCCATAGACTAGGCTGATCTTGAATTTGAGGCAATCCTCCTGCTCTGCCTTCTAAGTGCTGGGATTACAGGTGTATGCTACCATGTCCCGTTTTTCCTTTTGTTCTGTTCTTTCTTAATTAAATTCACTTAAATCAGCAATGTAGGCTGGAGAGATGGCTCAGATATTAAAGGCACTTGTTTTCAAAGCCTGACAGCCTGGGTTCAATTCACCAGTACCCACATAAAGGCCAGACACACAAAGTAGTATATGTGTTTGGAGTTCATTTGCAGAGGCTAGAGGCTCTGGCATGCCCATACTCACTTGTTCACTCTTACTCTTTCTCCTCTCTCAAATAAATAAATAAATAAAATATTCTTTCAAACTTAGTTATAATATTGGAAAAGAAGCTAAAGCAGAAAAATCAATAAACAAAAATTTCAAATCTTCCCCCTCTCCTTTTCCCAGTTCAACTTATTTTTCCAAAATATTAACTTAAAATGTGGTATTTCATAAGACGTAGAATAGTTTTTCTTTGAAATAGTTATGATTTTTAAAGAAGAACTTAAAAGATACATGTGAGTTTTAAAACTATGAGAAAAGATTTTTTTTCTTCGATAAATAGTATAGTAGAGATCACTTAATGAAAACTAAGCCAGGTGTAGGAGCACACACCTGTAATCCTAGCTTGCCCTCAGGAGGTTAAGGTACAGGGATCGGGACTTCAAGGCCAGCTACATAGTGAATTTGAGGGCTTGAGACCAGGCCAGCTGTCTGTTCTTAAAACACACACATGCACATGCACACAAAAAAATTGTTTCATTTTTCATTTTCATTTCAACTTTACCTTCACCCTCAGCGATAACTATCTCAGATTATCTTAAACAGTGGTAACTGTTCAGGTAACTATAGTTTACCAAGTGGTAATCAGTTCCACATTGCTGGGATTAGCATCCAACTAAAACACAGTTTTTATGGAAGGACGGTATTTATTTTCAAGCTTACACATCAGGAGAAGTTCCATCAAATGGTGGAAAAAGTTGGCTCCATTCATATAAATCCAAGCAGAGAGAGAAACCACCAGCAGCACACACACACAAATTGGCCACTTTGGGGCTGGAATCAGATCCACCCCCAGTGACACCTCCTCCAGTCAGGTGGCTGAAGATCCAAGTTACAGGCTTAAACACCTGAGTCTATGGGGGACATACATTCAAATTACCACATCGCACCTCTGGCCCCCAACAGACTAATCTCACATTGCAATTGTATTCAGTCCAACATCAAAGATCGCCATAATCTTTACCAACTTTTAAGATTGCTCCAAAGTTCCAAGTCTCATCTGAGATTCAAGATCGTCATTAAATGTGAGTCCTGTAAAATCAAAACAAGTTACAAACTTATAACATATGGCACAGAGTAAAAAAATTTCCATTGCAGTAAGGCATAAGAAGGAGAAACTGGACCAATGAAAACTAACCATCAGGTAAGCACCAAACATGTGTAGTTCAAGACCAACATCCATAACCAGTGAGAATAGTCTCTGAATTTTTAATTTTCATCCCTGTAACAGTTATCCATATACTGCACAATCCTGATATAGCCAAAGCATCTTCAGGTCTCCACTGCAAACTATGGTCCATCTTACAGTGGCCTCATTGGCCTTTCTCCCAGGGACATCACGCCCTGCTCCACGGGCACTGTGTGCCTCAGCAGTGGCTCCTGGAACCATGTGCATTTCATGACCCACTTCGATGCATTTTTCATGCTTCCAAAATCAACACCAGATGTGTAGGCGTACAACCATATGTTAATCCAGGGAGGAAATAAATCTTGACCTTGAAGAGCAGATTTCTTCCTTTCATTTAACGCCTTTCAAAACTACCTTGTAGTCTTTCTTGATGCGTCTCATCAGGCATCTTTCCATTGTTTCAGTGTAAGGCAGTTGGGTCATCCTTAACTGTGGTAATCTGCTTGACAATAGCAACTTCAGTAACCTAAAAACTTGTCTCTGTGCCAGTAATTTTTTAAACTTTCTAGAATTTTTTCCAACTTTAAATCTTATGTCTTTCAGTTCCATACCTTCCACCAAGCACACCAGTCCATTACTTTCAAATTCAACCTTGATTAAACTCTGGGCACAGCCAGCCTTTTCTGCCTGTGGTCCAATTCTAACAGTTTTCTGCAGTCTTTCCTTCTCCTTTGAAAGTTCATAAGCAAAACCTCCAAATACAAGTCTCCTTTCACTTCGCATTTTTAAACTCTCACAATAGCCCATAAAATTTGGCTTCCCACATCGTGAGGATTCTGTAGTTCTAAGTCCATACATATTCTTCCTCCAGCACACAAGTTCCAAAAGACCAAAATCCACATGTCAGATTCATCTCAGTAATACCCCACTCTTCTGGTACCAAATTTATGCTGTAGACACCTTCACTTTGCTGAGATGAACAACCAAACCAGACACAGCTTATGGTAGGAGGGCATTTATTTCAGCTTACAGCTCCAAGGAGTTTAATCAGTGGTAGAAGAAGTTGCTCCATTCATAAATCCAGAGAGAGAGAAACCACCATCAGCACACGTGTGTGTGCACACACCCCAGAGCTCACACTGCTCTTTTACCTTTTGGGCTGGAGTCTGCCCCCCAAACACATCTTTGGGCTGGATCCCAGGCTCTTCCGCCAGTGACACCACCTCCAGCCAGGTGTAAAACACCTGAGTAAAACACCTGAGTCTGTGGAGGACATACATTCAAACTACCACACCAGGCATAAGAAAGGTACCCTATATCACAAACACCACAAGTCTTCCCTTTAAAAATTTTTTAAGCCCATGTTGATTGAGTCCATTTGTGTGGGGTTGGTAGCTACTGTGACAAAAGCTGTAGGAGGGAGCCCGTAAGATAATAACATCCTCAGAGACTGCAAAACCGGTTCCCCTATTGCTTTCTAGAGCATGCTGCTAACCTTTCCATAATCTAGTATGGCTTTACAGATTGTATCACTCAGAACATCTGCCACAAAAAGACACAAAATCTGTGATTTATGGATAAAGCCTGGGTTCTGTAACAATATTTTTCTGAATTGCTTCACTCCAGCGCACTGCCATGATGTTCTTTGCCTTGAATTTTAGGGATATGTAAAATAAGTGAAAATAATGATTGCTAATTCTGATTTATTCTAACTACTCAGTAGTATGGTTTGGGGCTTTTTATTTGTAGTGGTGAGTTTTGGTTGGTTTGGTTGGGTTTTTCATCATGTCTCACTTTCTCATACTTTCTTCTTATCATCTTCTCACCCAGTTTATACAGCTCAAGAAATATCCATCTAGTATCAGTTTAGGTAAAATGTAGTTTAAAGGAAAATTATACCAAGGGAAAAAACAATTGCAATAATAACATGTTTTTATATCTTCAATCCACAGTTCTGTCCTCTAGTCAAAAAAAAAAAATCCCCTGCAAGGCAGGCACAGGGAGATAACTAGGTGTGTGCCCTGGTGCAATTTCCCTTCTCCCCTCACCCCAAAACACACACACACACACACACACACACACACACACACACACACACGAAAATAAGCCAGCTAGGGTTTGCAAAGAAATAGTTTAAATTGTTTCCCTAGCATCCATACAGATCCTTCAGGCTGTTCCCAAGCATTCTATGGTCGCTCTAGTAACCCCCATCTCTCTTCATTTATGGGTAAATCATGTACACACAAGTAGTTAGGGCCCCAGGTACCCAGTGAGAGGCCAGCAGGCACTGGTGATCTGGTTCAATTTTTTTTCATCAGACAACTCCCAGGGTTTTGTGCTACATCAAGTGCCCTGTAGGAAATACATAATATAAACACCAAGCCACTGGGGACCAGCAGTATAGCACAGCAACTCTTGGTTAAAGTGACATGTGGTAGGAAAAATGGCACTGAAGGGTAAATTGTGGGCAGACTTTTTTTTTAATACTTCTAGAGTTAGAGGAAATCTTCAAAAAGGGTGTGTGTGGGTGTGTGTGTGTGGGTGTGTGCGTGTGTGTGTGTTGACTTTTTGTTGCTTTGGTATCAGCTGCCTCAGTTGCATATCCTTTTCTTGTTTTATAATAAAGATATTATTTATAAAAAATTTGAGATGGTTGAAAAATCAAACCGTTTCTTGGTGATGGGACATCAGAGGGAAACCTGAAGATGCTGTGGGTAGTTTTTCCTGGGAAACTGAGAAGCAAAAGGAAAATTTCTCCTCTTGTCTAGCTGTTCATGGTCTTCCTCTCTAGCCTGGATTCATTCAGAATGTGCAGCATTCTGGGTGCTACTCCTTCTTGGGCATTTGGATCTTTTACATAGAAGAAACAATAAATGTGGTGGTACACTCTCGACCATTACCCAAAGAACATACAAGGCACAGTAGCACTCATATGACCCATTTGCCAGGATTCAGTTTTTGCATCTGTTTTAAAACCAGGTAACATGCAAGAATTTGAGTAAGTTCTAGTTGTCTCCCTTTAAAATATAGGCTGCTTCTTTTGCATTGCACTGTAAACATATCCATTGAATTTGTGAGAAATATAGAAAGATAATATTTGCATAGACCTGTTTTTAAGGAAGGAAGAAATAATTGCATGTCTGGCTTTAGTAGTTTGCCTCAATAAGTCTTCCTTATTCCCACTGGATATATTTTTATTTATCCAGGATTTATTTTATGGATGCAGGAAAAGAAACTTAATTGGATACTTCTTTGTAAAAATAAATGGATAAATACATATTTGCAAAGTTCTTTTATTTTTCTTCAATCCACATTCCCCTTCATCTGAAGAACCCACAACAGCTCTACACTGGCAGGCAGGTCTGGCTCCCTCGCCTGGGAAAGCCAGCTGCAGAAGTTACTTCAGATTCTATGAGCTCCTTTCTTCCCAGTGTTTAGGAGGCATGCAACCTTTATTCTTTTTCAATCCAACTTATCTGGGTTCCCTTCTTTTCCACTCATTTGACTTTCATGCAGCTCATATACAGGTGGGTAGAGCTCAATGTGTAAAGTAGGAAGGGGCTTTAACTTCACAACAGGACAGCTAAAAAGATCTCCCCTATTCTGTCCTGGTTTCTGTTTTTTTCTGGAAATAGATGGATAAAATTGAAGAGCTTGAGTTAGTTCTGTCTTGGAGACTAATTTGTAAGACTTTTAGACTACTTATTTTCCTCACTGTTGACTCATTGCCAATCATTTCTAATAAACATGATTATTATGCTGTGTGTTCAGAAATTTAGCAAATCAAAACTGGCTGGTTAACCAGGCAAATGACTGAAAAGTCTGAATTACTGCTATATTCACTATTCTAAATTGCTACAGTTTGCTTAGAATGCAAAGAACATTCTGTTCTATAAGACTACCCAGGAATAGCCCATCCCTACATTGTCTGGCCGTGCCCTGACCACAACTCTCACCTTTACAAGCCCTATGAAGATGAGAGTCAGGTGTGTGCTACTGTAGTGAGCAAAGTGATCAAACGAGGCTCTGGAAAAGGCAGTTATTTGTAGCCAGTGTCTCTCTGGCTATTAGAAAGCCTGAAGGATGAGTGCTTTCTTCAAAGATGTGCTGGCATTTGGCATTCAAAGAAAGTGGATTAGCTTTCATGCTGTTAAAATACTCCTAGGAAGAGGCTTTGGGGACTAAGACTTGGGGGATACCTTACTCTGATTTTTTCTTCCTCTTTAGGTCCAGAGGGGGCAAACCTCTTTATTTACCACCTTCCACAAGAGTTTGGAGACCAGGACATTCTGCAGATGTTCATGCCTTTTGGAAATGTTATCTCTGCTAAAGTCTTCATTGACAAACAGACCAATCTGAGCAAGTGCTTTGGTATGCAAAAGAAACCTAGCTGAATATTGCAGGTTTCCCATTCAAGAGTCAGGATAGAGCCTCCCTGTTTGGTAGTGATTCCTAATTTTCTGGATGCATGTAAAGATTTGGGGAAAGGGCTATGTGAGAAAAAAAAATCTGGAAAATTCCCTTAAGTAATATTCTACACTGCCATCCTCAAGTTACTTCCTGTATATCTAATCCCCTTTCATCGTAGAGCAGTGCCTGTTTCTTCAAGCCCTATAGATGGAACCATGAACTCATATTAGATACTTAACAGATTGTAGGCTTATCTGTGCTGATACAAAATGGCACTGCAAATGGCAAATGACACTTTGCCACTAATTTCTTACCCCTATGGTTTCATATGACCCGTATTGGAGGCTTGTTATTCAGTGCTTGGGCACGCATGCACACATTCATAAGCAGGGGTATGTTCAGGTTGCAGCCACATTGCAAGTCCATGGATTCAGGACTAGCAGTTGATGTATCCCATGGTAACATAGAATAGTGCATGATGAGGGGATTAGAGAGCCAGAATTTTAAAATTTTTAAGTTTTGAGAATTTTAAGATTACCAGGGCTTGTGTGGATGAGTACAGTGCCCCGGAGTGTAGAATAGAGAGAGCCAGTGCTCAGAGTAGCCACCTGAGAATCTGCCTCCTGTAGAGGGGGTCTTTGTTTTTGTTTTTGTTCCCCCCAACAAGGAAAACTCACAGCATGCGCTGATGTTTTTACACTAGGATAGCATTCATTAAACCCATTCCTTGTTTGACTCTTAACTTCACCCCCAAACTAGTTTAGAGGCCAGGGTGTTCCGAGCACATCTCACTTGTTTAGCACACAGTAGGCTGGTTTGAGTTAGAACATTTTGCTTCAACCACTCCTGGAATTTAATTAGTCATTTTGGTAGTAAGCAGTACCATTCATAATGAAACAGGTTCAGAAACATCACTTAGAACTGTGTGTTATTATGCGTACGATCTGAGCCTTGGGTGTTAGAGGAATTAGTGTGTCAACCACTTCCAGTTGTTGTGGTTCCCCCAGTGGAAAGGCTAGCAGCGAGACCCCAGTTGCTGCGGTGGGACCTACAGAACCCCTTTGTAATGACAGGAGTGAAATGGAAATTGGCAGATAGGGTGTGTGTATGTGTGAACGTGAGCTTACCTTTGGAAGATTCCTTGTGCAAAGTTCTCAGATGGACATACTTTTCATAGCTGAACAGTTGTTCTAAGCTTTTGATTTGAGAAAACATTACCTGGAAGAAAGATTGTAAATCTACAAACCAGCCAGTATGTTCATAATAGGCAATCTTGTAACTGTGAGAATCAGCCATTATAGAGCACTCACTCAGAACCATGTTTTCAATTATTAATCACCTTGCCTCCCAGGTTTCTCAGTTAGCAAGCCCAGTTTCTTAGGATCCCCCGTTTGCTGGATTGCTAGTCATGGGAAGATGCCCAGTCCTTTCATCCATCTACTCTTGACCCATTTCCACTCTTTAATCATCTTACTGTTTCTGGCTAAAGACCCTGAGGGAAAGAGAAATACTGTCAGAGTGAAAATCTTGGATTCAAGATTACTTTTAATAAAAATATAAACAACCATTTTTGAAATACTGCCTGCCTGTGAAAAGCTTTTCTGCCTTGTGCCTATTTTTATCAGCTGAGAACTCTGCTAAAAGTATATTTATGTCCTTTTTCTCTCTAGCCTTAAGCCTTGGTAGTAGATGGAGATGTTGAGTTTAGAAGCTTCTGAAAAGCTGATGTCCAATGTGAAATTAAATCTATATAACGGCTTCCATTCATAACTAAGTCAGTGGGAACTCTATCACCTCACTACTTGTCACAGCGTGAACCAGAGCTTGCGTGTACTCCTACCTCAGCTTCACCCTCATGTCGGAACAGGCTGTGTAGTAGGAATTGCCTTCTTTCTGGGTCTTTGCAGAACATTCTTTATTCTTTTTCAGAAGCATGTCCTCCCTGTTTTTTGGTGGTGGTTTCTTTCTGCAGAGAAAGATACTGGGAATGTGTTGAGATGACTGTTAAGCCCAAGGGAAAACTCACTCGACCTGGGTTTGTTTGAGTAGTAACTATAAATCGTTAAGAAGCTAGTATACCTACTCAAATTCAGTTAATCCACTCCCTGATGGATCATCTGGGTTGGGCTCATGAATATATATGCTTCTGTATATGGAGAAAGGGAATAAAAGAGCCAAGGTCTTGGCAGTGCAAACGCAGTTGTTACCCGGTGCTGCCTTTAAGGACCTTACCTTTACCTTACCTTTACCTCATTGGACATGTGAGTGCTAGAATATTCATACCACTGCTTAAATGAGTAGTTCTTATTCAGTCTTGGAGAAATCTTCCAGACACCTCCTAGGGAGATTTACAGCAAATAAGTATGACTTGAAAGAACTAAGTAAAGAGACTACATTCACTAGAGCAACTGAGCTTTAGTTTGGGGAAGGGGCTTGTCCTACGCTCATAATTAGCAGTCCAGCTAGCTTGCTCACTACTTCTCAGGACATGCTTGGTACATCCATGGTACACATAAAGCTAGGAGAGCTGAGTCAGCATCTGCAGTTTAACAAGGCCCACATCCCCATCGCCTTTGTGTTCTGCTCTGCTTTCTCCTCCAGTCTGATTGCCTCCCGCCTTCTCCTTTGTGTTTTCCAGGTTTTGTTAGCTATGACAATCCAGTCTCTGCACAAGCTGCAATCCAGGCTATGAATGGCTTTCAGATCGGCATGAAACGCTTGAAGGTGCAGCTGAAGCGCTCCAAAAACGACAGCAAACCTTACTGATCCTAACCCCAGAGGCTCCCTGCTCTTATGTTAGCTTTCTTAGGGTAAGTCCCGAGAGCCAGCCTGTTCTCAACAGGGAAGGCAGAGGAGGACCACATTGCCAACTTTCACCAAGAGACGGTTATTTTTACAATAAGGCCTCCATCTCCCCCGCCCATCCCCCCACTAAGTTTGCCATAATTAAAACTTGGGCTACTTTGTTTCTATTGAGTAATTCCTCCTCCACTTGTGCTACTGTATTCTCCTTTGTTTTGCAATTTGAATCTCCTTTTCCTTTATTTTTTAGTTTTTGCTTTTTAAAAAAAACATATAAACAAATAAATGACACCTTGAGAATTTAAAAGGCAAACACATGCTGATGTGCAATTTTAACTCTGAAACCACTGGTGCCCCCCAAGAGCACCGCCTGGAGAAATCACCCCTCCTTGTCCGCCTGCCCCTCCTGAGGCCCCGGCGGTTAGTTAGCGTTAGCTTACCGTGGTGGTCTAGCAGAGGGAGAAGCCAGAGAAGCACTTAAAACACCACAAAGCGTCTTTCCACTACATCAGTTTGTTTTAATAGGTAGGATTTTATTTTAGGGTTCAAAGAAACATGACAGTTATTGGTCAGATTATTACACTGGTTGTCTATTTTGTTATTGTTTTATTTTTGTTTTTAGAAAGGATTAATGTAAAAAAAAGAGTTAGAGATCTGTTTCTTAAAGCTACAGGGTTTAAAAATAAAATAAAATGAGTGAAAATACTTGATGTTTCTTGAAAGATAAATTTAATAATAAATAAATACATAAATAATACATAAATAAAAAAGAAAGCCACAGGCCTGTAAATTTTATTTGTAAAAAAAGCATTTCTATTTTTATACAAAATTTTTACTGCCTCAGAAATAATGGAAGTTATTTATTGCCTATTGTTAACTTATTGGGTACCTAAAGAGCAGTTCTCTGTCTAGCTAGAACCTTCTGAAGTAGTCTCTAGAGCATTGTTCTAGGAATGGGCTTTTTTTCACTGTTGAACCCTAGACCTGAAGTTCATGCTTTATCCTCTCGTTGTTTGTATCTGTCTGATTACTTTGTTCGTAATTTCCATTATCTAGTTTACAGTTCAATCGTCTCGACTCCCCCCATATGTCACCTGTGTTGAAACTGGACCCACTTCCCTGTCCCTTGCTAGTCCTCAACCCCAAACACCCAGAATCCATCCCTCATTCTCCAGATGGATTCTCTTGGGGTTTCATTGTGCTGTGGAAAAAGAGTGTTGTAAGAAATGCAAATTATGGGAACGGCTCATAGACTCTCTGAAGACCTAAGATTTGCATTAGTTTTTCTCCTGCACCCCTAAAAGTGATTTTGTTGCTGCTGCATAGATTCTGTGTAACTTTTACTCTTCCTTGTTTTTTCCCTAGACATCTCCATGCCCGTTAGCTCATCGTTTGCCTAGCATGTCCCTGTGGCGTCTCAAAAAGTTTCATCGTCCCGTCATTGTTTCTGATGTCTTTCTGACCTCACATCACATTTGGTTCTCCTACTGACCTTTGATCTAGTTTGACCTTTGAAATTTGCATGTGACCTCATCTAGCTATGAATTCTGGGAAGTCAATGTGAAAAACATTGCTGCATTCATGCAAGACTGAAATTATTAGACAAATTATAGAAAAAAACCTGTGGCAAAAATGTTTCTTTCTTATTTTTTTCTTTTCATAACACAGACTTGAAAGTATGATACAGGGATTGGCATTCTTCCCGGTCACTGGTAACAATAGCAATATGTGTCCAGGGACACAGAATGTTGGTTTCTAACAGACTACTTCCAAAAACAGTTTGAGAAAAAAAAAAACTGTCTGATTTTAAGTCTCTAGAGGTCTGTACTAGTTTTTACATTTTTCAGGCAGTGTAAAGTTTTTGATAAGGCCATTTTAGGTGGCTCACTTTCTCATTAAGATATATATAGAGAACCACTTTTGTAGATTAGTATAAGAAAAATATTTACCCTGTTTTGGGGCAAATGCTACCTATTTGTGTCACCTTTTGCTGAACTGATTCACAGTTAGACAATCCATGGTTTAATGCACATGAAATTACCTATATTTTATACTGTTTCAATGTACAGGAGAAAGGTTACTGTAAACTGTGTTACGTTGGTGCTTCTGTGAATTAAGTTGTGGTTTCATCATGAGTCTTACGGTCTTAATGTTCTTTGTTGATAAGACAAGTTTAGAAATTGGTTTACTTAAAACAAAACAAAAAAAAAGAATTTTAAAAAAAGTTGTTTGCTTAAAAAAATAATTTCATGTGAAGAAAAAAATAAAACCTATTCCAGAATAAGTTTTGTGTTGGCTTGTGAAGCATTGATGTCATCTGTTTTTTTATTGTGGACTATTTAGATGTGTTTGTGTTCAGCAAAATGTGATCTGTTTTTTTTTTCTTTTAAAGAAAAAAGTGAAAATATATAGTGCCAAATTCCAAAGGTACTTCCTTCCTAGAGCTCCAGTGTGTTTCTTGTGAGAAGTAATTTGATAACATGGGTATTTTATTATGTGTTTTGTACAAATCCCTAATATTTAAAAAAAAAAAAGGTTAAAAAGTTTGTTAACTTGCTATCCTGTGGTCTTGTTGCCTGAAATTGTTATTGTTTGTTATTTCTCTATGATGTTTTTTGTAAGACATTGTATAAGTGCCCATGTCTCACTTTTCTAACCACTCTGCACATCAATGCTGTGACGGCAACCTCACAATGTACTTTCTTCATAATACATGGAAACCTCTAAGGTGAGAAAGTTTTGAACTTTTAACCCTTTCTACCCAGAGCTATCTGAAATGTTGGTAACTTTTTATACTGTCATCATTGGAGTTTGTTTGGGGTGTTTCTAATTGGATTTTTCCCCCATATATATCTTCTCAGTTCTTTAATTTTGCCCTCTAATTGTGACTTCCTCCCCCCCCATAAGAAAATCCACAAGGTAAATTTGAAGGGGGGAAAAGAGCACTCTAGACATTTCTCCAATACCATTGTTTCTTTTACTCTCAATGAGCTCCTGTCATTTTTTTTCATTCCTAATGAGCTGCTGGAGTTAGGATTCCCAATGCCCTATGCTCCCTCTTCACTAAGTAAAAAGTTTATTGGGTAAACCACCTACAGGAAAATGTGGGTAGATTCAGACCTTTAATAAACCTTAAAAAAATGCTATTTGCTTTTTGAGATCAGGTTTCACGGTACGTTCTAATCTAGAATATTTTCACGTACCTTGCAGTTTAATGACTTTCGTAGTGGAGTAATCTTCTGAGGAATTTTGGGGTAAATCAGCCATCATGCTGGAGGTTCTCTACCCCAGGGGACACCTCAAGTAAGCAAAGTATCTGCAGTGAAAAGCCCGTAGTCCTTTTCCTGTTTCTTTGGGTTTCTAGTTTGGTTTTTTTGATTCTTTTTTTAATTGAACACATTTAAGGGGACTGGCCACATGAAGCATAGCTCAGCTCAGCTTGGCTCCCCGCCGCAGGTAACCATTTACCCGGCACCACAGTTCCTTGCTGCCACTTTCTAAAGTGCCATATTGCTCTGACTTTTGTGACAGACCCTAATGTCATACCTGCAACCCCAAAAGACACTCCAGCCTCTGTGAAAACAGGCCCTGGAAGCTTCTTGGTCTCAGTGCCCCTTCCTACTCACCCACCCTGTCTGGTTTAGTGTGTGTGAGTGTGATAGCCCTGAGACGGAAAGGATTAGCCTCGAATGATGCAAAAAAATAATAAATAAAGTTTCCTCTTATAGCACATGCACTTCTAAGGAAATGATTTGTATTATCCTCACACGTGTTTACTACTGCCGGGGCCTTCCTTCATCCTTTGAGGGCTATTTTGTACTTCCTGCAGTGCTCAGCTTAGTAACAAAGTGATCGAACGTGTCTCTCATGTCTCTATTATACAGTGCTTGTAAATACAGACATAGGAACATAAGAGAATACCAGTTGTATTTCATAGACCATCTCATTCAGAATCTCTCTATTCGTTTATCAATTACATACATCTAAAATTTTGATTTTTTTTCCCACTGAAACAAACTGCCCTCCTTTTTCTTAACTCACCTGCACATCCTGTTCCTGCCCCTCAGAGAAAACTGAGTGCAGCTGGCAGGAGGCTCAGCGCAGGCACTTTCAGTTGAGTGTTTGTGATTTTTTGCAGGCAACCAAGACAGTACATTTAGGGGGAATTTCTCGTGTTTTTTTTTTTTTTTTTTTGCATGTTTCATTGGTAGATAACCCTCCTCAGACACACACTGTCCTTTTTATCTTTCAATATCAAAAGGAAAAAGCTGCAAGGGTGCAAAGGGCCTGTGCCAGATGACAAAACACAGGGAAAGTGCTTTTGAAAAGTGAAGTGTAGAGAATAGTTACTGAAAACTAGAAACTCGTGATAAAATGGCAGTCCTCAAAGGCGTAACAAGTTCATCTTTCTTTCACCAGAGGGGTTATAGTTCTTTGGCTTGTGCTACTCTGGAATCATTTTACTGTTTCTGTTTTTATTATCTTAAGTGCTAATTAAAAAGAAGAAATAAAATTTTAAAAAAATGTAGTTTCATTACCTTTTAAATAATGTCATACAAAAAAAAGTATTTGTGTTTTTTTTGTGCTGTGAGAATTGTTGTTTGTAGATTAATAATATTTTGTTTAGAACTACAAAATAGTTTTTAAATATTGTCTGAGAAAAGCCAAAGTTAATGCAACCTAGTGGAAACTGTAAGACCATTTGAGTATTGTTTCTCTTTCATTGATGCATTTGGATTTTGTTGTTTGATGGAATTTGAGCCAAAAAAAAATGCAGGCTTTCCTATTTCTACAACTGATTGTACTTATGCATTTTGTACCAGTGGAACTTTTTATACTGGAGATTAAAAAAATGGAAATTTTTGTGGCTTACTCTCGTGGGCCCCCTGACAATGACTGATTTCAAGTTTGATTTCTGGTTGATAGAAAGAAAGTTGCTTTTCTTTTGAGAATTAAAAACTTTGGCTTGATTTCTTTTTTCCCTTTGCTTATATCTAGCTTTAGAATTTTGTCTTAAATACAGCGGTAAGTTTCACTTTTTATTCTGTATTGTGCAGTTACACAATAAGATAATTAGATTTAGAAGTACTCGGTCACTTTAAGTGGATAAATGTATTAGTTAAACTTTAGAGGTTTGCTTTTTTGCTGTTTAGATCAGAGTTTTTTCTGATTCTTCTGTCCTCATTGTGAACATAACCGTGTAGTTGAAACAGTCAAACTTATTTTTGTAATGTATGTTATTGTGTGATGCGGTTTTTTGCTTCTGTCTCCAATATTAAACCATTTTCCTAATACTCGTTTCTCTCTCTGCGTGTTGTATTGTTGGTAGTCATTCTGTGTTGGTGATGCATCTACACACCTCACTGTTTCACGTATGTTTTCTTTCTATATGTTGTGTACAAAGATACAGTCGATTCCACCTAAGTGAATATCTGATTTGGGGAAAGGAAACTGCACACCAGCCACCTCTAATTCATGTACAGCCCACCCCACCCCCCACTGCTTTCAAGATGACACACCTTTTCTATGATTCACATTAATGCCTACTGGGCTGGACTTGCCAAGAAGTTCTGTGGTCTTCTGACCACTCAGGTTCCTTTCACCTCCTCTCCTTCATCTATATGCAGTTGCTAACATTCACTGCAATTGGCTGCTGCAAACCCTAAGGAGAAGAGAAGCAGCCAGGGAGAGGGTCTCCTCTGTCTACCCCCCCCCAAGTTCAATGGTATAGCATTACAGTCAAGCTCTTAGAAACAGACCGCCTCTCTGAGAGAGGTGAGCTAGCAAGGAAGGAGAAACTAAAACTTAGCTGATCAACAGAAGATGTGAAAGGATTAAACAGGATTCTGGTTTGGCACCAATCAATAGGTATGTATAGAAAAGTAACTTTATTTCTACAAGCTAATTAACTGAAACTAGGAACAGGTTTAATTATTTAAACTAATGAAAGTGGAAAGAAATATTTCAAGTGCTCAAGTGGAAGCTCGACTGAGTTCGGAGGGGCTAGGGGACCTTCTCCTCAGGTCCTCAAAGGTTACTGTCCACTTCCCAAGGACAGCTCGATGCCATAGGTGCCCCCTCCCTCCTGGCTGCACACAGTGCTCTGTGTGCCCACTGCCACCTAATGTAGTCATAAACCATACTTGCCATGATCTCTGTATCTGAAGCCACAGGCCCTCCTCACTCTGCTGCCCTCCTTCTCTGCTCAGGAATCCGACTGCTCTTAAAGTGCTCTTAAAAGATTCCCTGGACGTTCACTTCCTTTATCTTCTCACCTTCCAACTTCTCAGTGCACAAGCTCTGCCTGCCTCAGACCACCCCGCCCCTGCAGGTGCTCCAGCCCTCCACCCTCTGGTCGCAGCTGCCCTTCAGGCCCCCAGATTGTGTTTTTCAGTCAGTTCAACAGAAGCAGGCCTAGTGTGATAGATGAAAGGTGTTTCTTTCCCTAGGCCGGACACCTCAGTGGTAGGGATTTCTACCGGCTCCAAACCTCCACAGACGGGAGCTGATTTCTAGCTACACTTCTGCTTTCAAATGTCATCCCAGCCTGTTTGCCTCGAAAAAGCCTCTGTTTCCATTACTGGAGAAAGATGGCTCAGAGTGTGATTTGTTTTTCTTTCTCTTCTATTGGTGGGGGTGGGAGGCATAAGGGAGGGAAGATCGGGAAAAGAGGATGATCAAATTCCAGATGCAAGTGTTTATTTTTGAACGACACAAGCAAATTCAACCACCACTCATCATAAAGTATAACATTTATGCTTAAGGAAGGGGAAGACAAAGCCAGTCTTCCGAAGAAGAGGAAAGGCTAGTTCCTTTAAGCACTTAGGACTATAAAGTTGGTTGCTGCTTAAATTCATACCTATAATTTTGATTTTATAAAACACATCGCAGTGTTAGCAAGGTCTGTCTCTATGCCATGCAGAAGCTATCTTGGAGCACCATGGACTGGTTAACATTTTCTGGCTGATGGAAGCCACACACCTTCCCAGCCCACAACAGTTGAATGTGATCCATGGGCTTAGACTTAGCTTGCAGGCTAGGAAACACAGTGAACATAAACATACTATGAATCGTTCCTGATAAGTGAATAAAACATTGTGGCCAAACAATCAGCATTATTCACTTATCAGGAATCGACTGTTCTGCTAATTCGCTGTTTTTGTTTCTCATTTCTGTTGTAGTTCACTATTTTTGCTGTGTTCTGTTTTCTCTCATGCTTGGGCAAAATCACTGGGAATATTATCTTCATGTGACCATGAAACGTTTATATCGAGTGAAAATGATATCTTAAACAAAATCTATGCACTTGCTATCAGGAACACAATACTGGATGTGTCTTATATATATTGAACTATATAGTACGCGATTTCTTAAATAAAGCTTAAGAAAGGACTTGTGTGTGTAAAGTCAATGTACTTGTTTTTTAAAGCAGTGTTTCTAAGGAGTATTTTTGTTCTCTTAAGTCTTGAGTGATTCAGGATATTTTTCATTAAAATTTTATCACTGGCTTTATGACTTAATATTCAATAAATTGACCTTGGAAACAAAAGGAAATAGAGGGAAGTTCTTCTGAATCCATTTTAGCAAGTTAAAATCCCATCATACTATGGCGGTCTCCAGCCAGGTGCTGTGGGAGGCCCCACACAGCTATCCCTTCATCTCCAAGACACTAGAAAGCACCCTGTCTGCCCTAGCCTAGAATGTGATCTATTTAGGCTCAAAAGAAAGGGGACAAAAGAGAAAGGCAGACCCTGCAATAATACTGGCTTGCATCAATATGTGATACTAAAGCCACACCCTGCTGGAGGACAATGGCCTTTCTGTTCAGGACCACAAACTGAGAGACACAAGAGAAGAAGGTATTTGATCATTCTGGATGAGAAGGGGACCATTTCAAAGTGAAATGTGAGAGAGAGTGAAACCTCTCCTGTAACCATTGTAAAGCTTAACTGGGAGGCCTGCTGCTTGACCCTTTGAAAAGGGTTTTTTCAAATGTTTCCTATAAGGCCTTAAATTTAAACAGAATGCAATCTTCTATAGGAATTTTTGGCTTTGGGGTTTTATATTGGATTTTTCTTGCCTATTGTTTGATTCCTGTTTGCAAAATGACATGCATCTCCTAATCCTTTATAAAATAAATCTTACTCCTGTCCCAGTGAGGGGCAGAAAGAACTTGGTCAGTGAAAATCCACTGATAAACTCAGATTCTTCCATTCTGTCTCCTCCTACCCCAAACTACCAACTCATGAATTTGTCTCACACAAACACCCTCAAAAATCAGAACTGCTGAAATGGAGGTGTCAGGGGCAGGAGTGAGTTGGCACATGGCAGGGGGGATTGATGGTGCCATGTAGCCTTGGTGGGCACCATGACAGAAAAGCACTGTCTTTCAGGAGCTGAATTGGGTGCAAGAGATGTCCTGGGTGACACCTCTCCCACTCCCAGCTGGAAGGCCTCCACTTTCTAAACAGCAGGTCCAAGACCGCGGGTGGGAGAGCCCTGAACCTCAGAAGCACAAGGATGACTCCCCGTGCTCTGCAGCCTGAGTCACACTGAGAAAGGCCGGAGTGGGGTTCATGCGGGGAGAGTGTAGAGTCAGGTCTGTCTGACACTAGCTGCTTTTTGGTGAATGCGGCATTTCCTTTAACTTCTGCAGGCAGTCACTGGCTTCTACCTGCCTGCATCAGGATGATGTCTGTAAGGAGAAAATAAAGCATACACACACCACACATGTGTGTGCCCATATGCAGACGTGTGGTATTCTGCAAATGGTCAAGTATAATTTAGGTTACCCCAAGAATGTGAGACGCTGACACCTTTATCGTGAAGCTGGTGTAAAAAGTGCAGAAAACAGCATTCACTCGGCAGCCATTCTACCCCAGTTTGAATGTAGTTCTCCCACTGATCACTGATGGAGGCTCTCCAGGTCTTAATTTCCTCGCTAGCAAAATAAGGGTAACAGCCATGCCTACTATGAGGGCAAAGGTAGCACGTGTGAGATGATTTGATCACAGTCTCAGCACTCAGTGAGGGGCCGTCAGAGAGCAGCAGTGCCCACTGAGCTGAAAGACGGGCCACCTTACCTTCCACAGGTATCTTCTCAGCCTCGAGTAGGGCCCCATGGTACTTACTGCCTGCCTGCCTGCGAGGCTGGCCAGAACCCATAGGCTTTCCAGCACAGATCTCTACAAACACATCTTGGAACAGACGTTTTCTCCTCCTGAGGGAACTGTCCACTGTACCTGACAGGAAGGAACCTCACAGCACAACCATACAGCACTCTGTTCTCCTGAAAGTAAGATGAGTTGTAACACTGTCTCCTCTTCCCACCTGACTTCTATTTGGTTATCTCTTTCCCAAAAGAAAAGCCAAACTTCCAGTTTATGGCCAAGGCAGGAGAGTAGGGTCACCTACAGATTTGGCTGAGCTGTCCTCAACCACAATCTAGAACAATCTATCTGTGACCACTGTGGAGAACAAAGGTGGGGAACTCACAAGCACAGAGGGAGCCACCCAGAGAACTCTCTAGAACATCCTCATTCATTTCAATTTAACCAAAACCACTACTTTTGTGCATTTAGTGGCTCATATCCTGTTTCATTTAGAAAAATAATGCTACTCAGAGCCCATAGACTAGTACTACTTTGCCAGACAGAAAATTAAGTCTGGAAGAGACTCTCCACTACCTAAGCCTTGTGACAAATGTGTTTCTCTAGAGTCCTTCGGCCCCCTTCCTCCTATCTTCCCGTAGATCTGTGTCCGTGATGCACTGTAACAATCTACCTATCCCGTGCTGTTTGCATGTTGTCATGTCCTTTGCCCACGCAAGATGTAAGTCCTGTAAGGGAAGCGACTCTGTCATTCCTCACTTCATTCCAAGTGCCTTGTGCAGTCCCTGCCATGTGGTAGATGTTGAAGGAAAGAAGAATGGATAAATCCATGGGTGGATGGGCAGGCAAACATGACCGTGGCAAGTGATTTGGCTGGGGCTTAAGAAAAGCACTCATTATTACATAGACAGTAATGGAGATCATGTGGACAGAGGTCTGGCCATAGCAGGCCAAGGATGACAGGAACTGGAGAGCTCTTGGCAAAAGAAAGCACTCCAGGAGCCTGGTCTTCTGATGGGGATGAGGAAAATCACTTTTGCTGTGAGCCCCAAGTATTCAAGAGCCTTTGTTACCACAGAGCTCATCAGCTACTGCATTGAAGAATGAGCTACCCTGGGTAGAATACTGTCATATCTCAGGAACGCTTCCTATCCAGGGACTGCCCTTGACAGAAGCTTATCATCTAAGAGACCAGGAAAAACACTAGAAAACTACAAATACAGGTTTCAGAGAAGCAGGCCATCTCGCCTTCCAATTTCGTCCTCACGGTAGTACCTGTTGGGCCTGGCAAGCTGGAGTCTGAAGTAGGGTGGATCCCAGACCAGATCTCAAGCAGTACAGTGCAACTGAGCCATGGAAACAGTCTCGAAAGACAAAAGGTCCATGCTGCTGCTGGAATGGCCTTTAGTTCCAGAAGCCCAGGAATATTCTTGAATCCTACTAATGCACCCCAGCTTAACCATAACACCCATGAAGATGAAGTATAATTCACAAATCCTTTCATTTGTTCAAAAGACATGAAGTAGACAGGTCCCCCTACCAGGTACATCACCCCTGTCAGGAGGTTCTGCCATAACTGCTTCTCTGCCGAGCAAGGGAATGAAGGCCTTCCCTCAGGAATGGTCCAGGCAAAGCACTCACCCCAACAAGGCTACCAGAGCACATGGTGTCCACATAGGTAATGTGCTCAAGACTCATAAAGGGGAACAGCTCTCTCAGACTGTCCAGCCTCTGAGCTCAGTCACTGTGGAGTTTTTTGAAGTCATCTGTACACCAGCAGCTCTCCCAAAGGCTGTGCCCATCAAAGTGCCCCCATCTGCTCAGGAGTCCACTACCAGCATGGCACAGTCTCACCAGCTCAAACAATGTGAGAATTCCCAAGAATTCCACCTCTTTAACACCTATCAACTGAACAAAGACTGTGAGCCCCATGTGGAGAGGGGAAGGGCCCCTGTGGAGATGAGGGTCGGGTAAAGCACAACGGTGCTCCCCCAGCTGACAGCCCCCAGCTCAGGGCCCCAAATCCTAAAATCACTGCTCCTCTACTTCCATCCCCCTGTAATCCCCAGTTTCTTCTACAAGCTACTACACATACCCCCATGTCTACCCAGTTGCTAGGAAATGTTCATCACCTGTCTGCTGAGCCTGACAATGGCTTCTCTGCAGAGCAGGTGATGGAGAAATTGAGCTCAACTGCCTGCCCTGTGCTGAGGATACAAACCTGAGGAAGCCGCCGCCTCAGGTTGACTGGAATTACGGGTCACCCTTCCTTTAAGAACGTGACAGGGCCAGGGATACAGTTCTGTGGTAAAGCACTTGCCTTACAGGCACAAGGCTCTGGGAACCACTCCAGTACTTCAGACAAACAAATAATGTGATAAATATAAATATATAGCTACGTTACAACTGTCCAGTTTAACAATTAGATACTAGACCTTACAGTGTAGCGAGAAATAGGGAACGCTGCTCTAAACTAATGTTTTCCAGATTATATTACAAATATGAACTTCAAGATAACCTCTGGGGAAAGAAGCTTGGTAGCTATGAAGGTGAGCGAGGCTGTTAGGTGCAATTCACCATGTGCCGTAACATGTGAGCCGCTCCCAGAAGTCTCTGCATTCCCCAGCAAGACCCATCTACCTCTTGTTCATATGACACCTCTTACGGAGGGGGTGACAGGTGCAGAGCCATGCTGCCTGGACTTCGTCATGGCTCTGCCACATATTAGCTGTACGACCTTAGGCAAGTTACTCGCTCTCTTCACCTGCAAAAGGAACCTGATCATGACAACACCTACCAATACACAAAGTCCTCATCACAGTATCGGGAACACAATAAGCAGCAAGCAGAACCAGTGTTCTGAGACCCATGGGAAACACGACCAGATAATTAGAATTCCTGTGGAATTCTGGGAGTCCAGTTCCTCCACAAGAAAATTACACACTAGGTGGAGAAAGGGGAATTATAATTATGACACAATATGCTGAGTCATGAAACGAGGTGTGTTTTGGGATTCTGGAGCCCAAAGACGCTAAGGAATAAGATTTCTAGTGATGAGAGGTTTCAAGTCTGTGGCCAAACGGACATGCAGCCCCAAATGACAACTGAATTTCACCAAGCAGAAAGGCGGAAAATGACAGTAGCCACCGCCGGAACAAAGGAAAGGGACATACAAGAAGGTGTGAAGGATGAGATGGCCAAGATGGAAGGCAATGTCTGTGATGGCAACAGGAGGAGACATCGCTCCTGAGAAGGGTGGGTGCTGACAGGCTTTGTCAGGTGCAAATCCATCCTCATCACAGAAGGTGGGGAACAGACACGGTAAACGGGTGGGAATGACTGGGCTTACCTTGCAAAAATGTCAGCACAGAACAAAGATCCTGAGCACCACTAGTAGTAAAATGGAGGAAGACAGTGTGCTATGAACCCCGGGCAAGTAGGGACATTAACATGTCGGGGCCACAAACCCTTCAGGAGCCCAATGTATGCAGTGGGCTTTCCTGCCTCTCCTCGATGGTTGACAGAGGCCAAGAATTTATAACCAGTGAATACAATGTTAGTCCTTTATCCTGGGCCCATACTAGCTAGGGACTGTCACGTTCATGCACATTCATGAAACTGTGATATGTGCTCTGGAACAGGCTACCCTGGGACCTAGGAAAAGAAGTGCACAGATCTGGGATCACACATAGTGTGGAGACTTATTCATAACAGAAAGCCAGGTATGCTCCTGCCATCTGGATGAGAAGATAAGGTCTTATGAAATGGTCAGGGCAAATGTGACTTCATCTAAGCCAGAAAATACCTGGTTTGTCTCTAGGTAATATCAGAGTTAGGCACATTCCTAACAGTAAAGCTCCACACAACCACCCTAACATACTTCTAGGATGATGGGAACTACGAGAGGGTTCCTTGGGGGCAACTGTGGCAGTTATGACTCAAGATGGCTACAGTCATGTCAGGATGAAAACATACAACATGGCTCCCTGACAGAGGCATATAGGGACATAACTAAATTCATAAGCTAGAATGTTTGGCTCGGGCTGGTTGTAACTCAATGGTAGATTGTTTACCTCGCATGTGTGAGACCCTAGATTTAATCCCCAACACTATACACACAAAAAGCAGTAAAAATTTCAAATGTGCTCTAGTACCATCAATTACACTGAAATACCCTCACTCTCTACACCTGATCTCTTTCATCCCCGAATCCCTTCCTGAACCTAAATGCCTCCCTAGAAAAAGGACAAAATTTAGAATGAGTGAAGGGTCAACAATGTCTGTTATATACAGTCTTTAATAAGAAAAAATACTTCATTCTTCCTTTTTGCCACACTTTCGTATCGTACGGCATCATGCCCACAGTAAAATCCACATCGAGCTAGGATCCTTTCTCTGCCCACTTGGCTCAGCCAAGCCTCCAGGTAGCACGAGCGCATCTAATTAGCAGCCTCCTGTCCCTGGAAGCTGAGTAGCACCATCAGTCACATCCCTTCCTGTGTGAAGACCCTGGTCTCCTCTCGCTGACTTTCCCTTTGAGGCTAATTGGCCCAGCCAAGAATAGACACCTGCTGCAGAGTGACCCTGAAACACACCACGGGCTGCAGTCTCACCTGCCAGCTCCCAGGATGTCCTGGAAATTGCTGGGGACACTGTGACATCGCTCTAGGCCAGGCCAGGCCAGTGCCTAGGCCTGCACCGTCTCATGCCTCAGGCCGGACCTGCATCTGCTAGCATGCTCTGATCCAGGACGCCTGTCTGCGCCAAGCAGTTCTAACAAGCTCCACGTGCAAACCGCTTTGCCCCCATAGACAGAGAGGCTAACTACCACGCAGTTAAACAGCATCACCGAAACGCCAATGGCCCTTCTTGGACAGGGGATTGTTTAATCCAATGGATTCGGTGGTACAAAGAGGCAGAGAGGTGGGAGGTATGGTAAGGAGCTGCCCTGGGACAAAGTTCTTCTACTCATAAAATAAGCATCAGGCACCTTCGCTGTGCAGGACAGCTCACGATATGGGCTCTGTCTCTATCTACTACTTTATTGAACCCTATTAGTGACCCAGTGAAAGGAACATCACTGCGTCCGTTTTGCAATTTGCAAACTGAGTTTCAGGGATTGAAGTGCCTGCTAGAAGCCAAACAACCCATAGCTGGCTGAGCCTGAGAGCGGGCTGATTGATGTCTTCTGAAATGCAGAGGTGACAAGTGACAAGCAGGTGCTTCAGGAGAGTCAGCATGGGTCCTTCCTGCGGCCTCACTGGATAAGCTCCCATGGCAGCCAGAGGGGACAATGGGAGAAAGTGCGCCAGGTTCACCCTGACCCCCCACGACTCACTCAAGTCTGGGCCAAGAAACCCTGCATGGTGCGCCTGCACACACTCCACCTCCCTGCCTGGATGGCTCACCTGGCCTTCTGGCCCCAGCAGCATCTTGTCTACAGCGTCCTGGTGTCGCCTCTGAGCCTGTCTGCTGGATGCCTGCCCTCAGGAGGGGTGGCCCTGGGCACACAGGATCTGGAAGAGAGATTGTCCTCGGTGGAGCACATGCCTCCTGCAGGCCCCAAAGAACTGTGGGACTTCTGGCACTCTGGGACAGACAGAGCAGGGTGGGATTTCATGGACCCGGACTACATGCCCCTTCCTGTGTCCTGGCTTCCAGTACTTGAGGAAATCTTTTGTCCTCCACCCAGCAGCTCTCTGGCCAGCAAAGCAAATGGCCAGGCAACCTTCCTGTTGCTGTTTTCCTCTCTGGCTCCAGAACTGTTCTCATCTCAGGGCGAAAGATAAAACTGACCCAGCAAGCGTTCTTTCTGATAGTTCCATCTTAGTCCAAAATAATGGATTTCCTTATTTTATTTTCATTTATGCATCTCATTTGATATATTCACCCCCTTAATGCACTCTGAAGTCACCTTCCCCTCCTACTGGTCTCCTGTCTCTTCCCAAATAGTCCTACTTTCAGTCACTTTTAAAATCTGTCTTCTGCATATGAAAGAAAACTTCACACTTCTCCCTTGGATTGAATTTCTCATAGTCACAAACTACCTCCTTTGCTGAGTCTGGGACAAAGAGTGCACTAACCTGGGCCTCCACACCCGTTTTTGTTCTTTTTGTCTCTGTGTGCGATCAGCTGCAAGAATTTAAGAAACGTGGGATTGGGGAAATGTTTGTTACAAGAGCATGAGGACCTGAGTTCAGATCCCCAACACACACATAAAAAGATGGGCGCCGCACTGGGGAGGCAGAGACAGGAAGGCTCTGAGCCGTGCTGGCTTCCTGGTCTAGCCGCATAGTGGATTCCAGGTTCAGTGAGAAACCCTGTCCCAAAAGATGAGTGGATAGTGACAGGAAGACAGACACCCAAGGTTGTCCTCTGGCTTTGACACCCAAGTGCACACACACACACACATACATATTCATTCAAAAAAAAAAAAAAAACTTGAGAAACAGAATGGCTTTGGCCTTGAGGAAAAATCGATTTTCTTATGAGTCTTGACTGATGGTCCCTTTTTATCTGTATTATTGGAATGTCCACCCCAGGTTTGAGTCTATTACATCCACAAAAAGACTTGCACAAAAAGTCTTCGTCCTACCTTGGGCAGAGAGCAACAGCAGACACCAGTTTGTCACCCAAGGCTCTGACCATTTTACAGTCACTGGTGTGGAAGGCTATGTCTCCCCTCTGTCCGCATACTTCCTGAGGAAGAAGAAACGTGATAGGTCACCAGCACATTCTTCTAAGAAACAGGCACTCAAGAAGAGAAGGAAGAAGAGGGGGGGGGGCGAGGGGGAAGAGGAAGAGTAGGGGCTTCGAGCAGGCAGTGGAGGAGGATGAGGGAGATGCTGAGGCACCAGCCGCCATCGCTCCTGTGTCCATGAGGGGCACACGTTACCACACTGCATGCTAGGTTCCCTCCATGGGAATGGGACAAAGGAACGAGGAAGGCTTGCTGCAGGCCCTACCTGTGATGTTCATATCAACTGTCAACTTGATGGCATCTAGAGCCACCGAAGAGAGCCTCTGAGCAGCCTCTGAGGGATCGTCTTGATTAGGCCAACGGAGGTGAGAAGACCCACTCTAACTGTGAGTGGTCACCTTCCATGGGTTGGCATCTCAGATTGAAGAAGAGCTAGCCGGGCACCGGCTGACTATAGAAGCAACTCTGCCTTCCTCACCATAATGGACTGTAACCTTGAGCTATAAACCAAGATCAACCCTTCCTTCCTTAAACTGGTTTGTGTCAAGATTGTTTTGTCTCAACAATGAGAGAGGTGCAAAGACTCTTGACTTTAAGGAGCCCCCTGGATGGGGGAGAGCAAGTCACTGGGCACCTGACAGAGCCTCCTTCTTCCACTGCTCAGAATACTGTAAGAGTCAAGGTCAAAAGCATAGCAAGGGTGGAAGGCTGAGCAGAAAAATCTCAGGGAAAAGAAGCAGTAGCAGCTAACCCTCCTTAAGCAAATGTTAAATACACCTATTATACTGATGAATAATGAGGCGGGATGGAGTGTACACGGGTATAAACACCTTTAATACAATTCTAATTTTCTCTTTGCTTCAAGAGCCACAGATTGTTATGGCAACAAAACAGAAAAACAGATCACAGTATTAATTTGATATCTCAGCTTCATTTGTTCCGCATTTGCAATACAACGTTTGCATAATAAGCAGCCAGGACTGAGCCAAAGCTGAGAAACACTTCCGACACCCAAGGGCACAGCAGTGCATCCTCTCAGCCTTGGGTTTTGTGAAATAAAAAATAAATAATAATTTTCCACAAAGAACGCCAGCTTGCTTTTCCACACAGTTTGCTGTTTGGTTGATAACACTTGAGAAGCACAAATTCCATTCTTGTCCATGGCAATAGGAGGGAGACCATGAAGAGCAGTGTGCAGCCTACTCTGCTGCAAGGTTTGAGCTGCAGAAGCTCCCCTGGCCGATCTCTCAGCTCTCCTAGTACCTGTGCCTTCTTGCAACCTTTCCGCCTCCCCACCCCGACTCTTTTTTGAGAGAGAGAAATAGAGAGAAAGAATGGGTGCACCAAAGCCTCTTGCCACTGCAAATGAACTCCAGACACACGTGCCACCCTGTGTATCTGGCTTTAGGTGGGTACCAAGAAATTTAACTC